>JARYGA010050923.1:0-41590 GCA_030545235.1 Helianthus tuberosus | reverse complement strand
AGATCGATCGGAAAAACGTGATTGTTGAGTTCGAGAGTACAATCACGGAGAATAGAACTGACGGTGACGGTTCTTCCGGTAACAACTTCTACGCCGAATGTTGTTGGGAGATTAGTGCGTTTACGTTTTAGAAGCTTTTCGAATTCAAACGACACAAAACAGTTATCGGCTCCATTATCAAATAAACATGAAGCATAAATACCGTTAACAAGGAACGTACCATTGACAACATTGTTGTTAGTTTGAGCCTGGCAGACTTTGATATTGAAGGTCCTTTCGCGGGCTGCTTGTTGTGGTTGTTGATGCTGCTGTTGTTGCGGTTGTTGCTGCGGTGGTTCTTGTTTCACAACTCGATTCGTGCAGACATTAGCAAAATGATTCGGGTCACCACGAGAGTAGCAAGCTCGTGTGTCACACCCCGACCGCGTAAAACAACAAACCGCGATGGAAACGTCGGGGAGTGGAGCAACAGAATTATTGTTTCACAACCATGGTATTTAAAGTTTCGTATTATTTATTAACATTGATTACATTGTCTTAAAACAAGGAAAACATAACATAAATTAAACTAGTCTTGCATCTTTTATTGTCACTAAGGCCCAAGTCCGCCTAAGTGTGTCACGATCAACCCTATGCATCAGCTCCTGAAAACACATGTGAAAATAGGTACGTCAGCATAAAAATGTCTGTGAGATACATAGGTTTATTGATTAAGGATTCATGACTTGTAGTTGAAAGAAATGTTTAACAAAAAGTTAGTCATGAATCTCATTAAAAGTCTTTTCTTTTATAAATCATACGAAATCGATATGAAATTCAAATGATATTAAAGAAAAGTGTATGGTTAACTGAATAACCAAGTAAAATGAGTTTGTATACGATATGTTATTTGTAAACCAATATTTTGTGAAAATCTGTCGTTTGTGTAAAATGTATAATGTCTTTATTGAAATGATTTAGATAACACTACGATATGTAATATCATAAAAGCACTTATATATAGGAAGTACCAGCGGCGTATCCACCATGCTTTTATCATATTACACGTCGCCTCATTATGTAAATCACTTATCAAATAACCACCAAATTGTCTTGTTTAAACCAATGTCAAAATGTTTATGTGTAAACAATGTCTAATGTCAAATGTAAATCATGTCTTGTTAATCAAATGTTATGTATGGCAAGTAAAAAGTAACTACTCAAACCAAATGTATAATGTTTATGTGTAATCAAATGAAATGTATGATGAGTAATAGTATTACTCAATCCCATAGGTAAAATGTACAAAACAATGTATTTGAATAAATCATAGTTTAAGTCAAAAGTTATGTTTTGCAAAATCAATGCTTTACTGATACAAACATTTATGTGGTAATGCTTATCGCATACATCCAAGCCTTGAGACTGAAGGAAAAACCCTTAACAAGTTAAAGGTTTATCAAAATGTTTTCGGATTCTGTCATTCCTTACGTCCAAACAAACCTAGGATTCCAGGAATGGAAGTTGTCAATTCCTATGGTACCACTACATACTACCGAGCGGCGTGATCAATGTTAATGAACGTATTTTAGACCCGTTAAACAAACCAAATGTCATACCAAATGTAAGCATGTTATGTGAAAACAATGTACTTACTATGCTAAATGAACATACATAGCAAAAATGTGATGTAAATCAATGTGTACATATGTTGAAATAAACATATGAAACAAATGTGTTTATGAAATCAATGTACTAGCATGCTAAATCAACATGCATAACAAAGCATGTACTATATGCATACTAATGAACATAGCAAGTATATGTCATGAAAGCACGGAAAGCACGAAAGTAACAAGTAGGCACATGTGTTTCACCCCAAAATATTTGAAAACAGTAAAAGAGGGGACTATGTACTCACTTGATATTGCTTATAAGTCTTTGAATAACAACCAAGTAACATTTGAGGGATCACGGAATCAATCGGCACCTAATATAGGTAACTACGTCAATAAACCGGACCTAAATCGGAAGATCGGATAAAATGAGGTTTCGTAAACCAAATGAGTGTTGGAACTCATATAATATGGTTTAACAAAGAGTACATTCTAAATCGGAACCTATCCTAAGTGCTTACGACCCATTACGACTCGTTAAGGTAGTCTACGCTACTTTAACACGTCGTTCGTGTAAAACGCGTTTGGACCGCCTAACTAGTCCTATGACAAGTATTATATGCCTTAACATGTCTAATAACATTGCCTAATCAGTTTAGATGTCAAAATTTAGGTTACATATGCTTAAAATGAAATTATGCGTAAAAAGGTCATTTGGGTCATTTTCCTAAGGCATATAAACTACCTATCATACAACTAACTAAACGAAGTGACCATAAGGTATAACCTTGGAAGGTTATTCCCTGTGCAACTATGGTCATAAAATGTTTTTGGTCGGATCCTAATGATCGACCAAACGGGTCGGGTTCGAAAGTCTAAACGGTTGTTTAGACCGCTTATCTTACGACCCTATATAAGCACTAGACTAAAAGTGACGAGTTAAACATGTTAAAACATGTTTGACTAAGTTAGAAAACAATTTTGATATCAAAACAAAGTGTTTTGATACCCAAAAATAGCTTCGTTACAAAATACACATAAACACGTATTTTGACCAAAACTTTGACTCGTCTCTACGCCTAATCAACGTGGTAATCAATAGGTATAGTCACAAGGGACTATAACCATCGTGATTACGCTCACGTTCCAAAGTTCAAACGAACTTTGTATTGACCAAGGCTTGGTCAAAGCAGAAAGTCAAACACTCTTTGACTTTCATGCTTGAAATGCATAAAAAGCATGAAAGAAGCTTACAAGAGGTCCAAAGCTTGAAGATAGAACAAGAAAACTAGAAGAAAGGAGCCTTCAACCAGAAGGGATAGCTCCTATGAGCAGAAATGAGAGGAAAATTCTGAAGTGAGCAAGTTTGGAATGAGATTTCATGGGTTTATATAGATTTTCAAGAACCGTTAAGATCGTTTCTCGTATTTTGAGCTTTGATCTTGGCCATCCATGTCACACCCCCAAAATCCACCATGCGGAGTACCACCGCTTGGAGGCGTGCATGACCAGGATCGAGCCACCAATCATACTGAACAACGTATTTAGGTAAATAAAGCCAACCACAATACGATTGGTGACCAAAAGCTAGTTAACCAAGTTTTAATTTAGACAGCGGAAGCATAAACGTAAAGTTCAAAACATAAGTTCGCAGTTCATAAGTTTAAAGTCCAACACATAGGTTTAATAAGTTCATAATGTTTTAAATATTAAACACTGGACATAACCGTCCGTACACCACAACGACTCCTTCCTCGTGCAAGCTCCAAGTGTTTAGCGACCTGTAAGGCATGTAACAACTAGTCAACAACAAAGTTGAGTGAGTTCATGTTTGGTTGTTTGGTTTTAAGTTGTTTCTGAAAAACGTGGTTTGACTTTCGTTGGCTTAATTGCCGTGGGGGTTACCCCAAAGTTGAAAGTATGTTTAACCATTTCCTTTTTCTTTACCCAATCCATAACCATGATCAGTGGGGGTTTTCCCCGTTTGAACTACTAGACGATATGATATCGACTACTACGAACAATAGTTGTGCCCTACATCAGTGTCTATCAGCACTGACAGTTTGCCATAGTCCATTAGTACACGCCCGTCCGAACGGCACGGTGTGAGGTTTGTTAAACCTAATAGCGCTATTAACTAATGACCCGCTCGCCATTGGCCTCGGCGATTAAGTCGATATGAACAGGGACTTATTGATAGAGTTTTTGTCTAGCTAGTTTTAAGGTTGTTGTCCTGCACCAGGAGGACGAACGTACGTATTCTGCACCAGGAGAATTCGTAGGTTTAATAATGGCATCCACTCTATGGAGGATGACCGTACATATCCTACCCAAGGAGGATATGTAGATTTAGTTTTAATTCTTTACCCCATTCCCAAACCACCGGGAATCCCATGCCTTAGAAAGTGTGTGAACTCACCTCGGTTTGCTCGGTTAGATTCTCAATATAGCTAACAGTCAAGGTCGGTCAATCACGTCCTAGTATGATTTACCAGTTAGTCATTTAGTGGCTTTCAAATAGAACACAAAGTTCCTACACATATCTATCACACAACATGCATCACTTTAACGGTTTATGCCCATCTAGTTTCCCATCCATTCCCCACTAAAAATCAAACATACGATAATGCACATAACATATATAACATGTTAGATCATTCACAGATAGCATACTCGACATTTAGACACGCGAGTCACAACTTATGTCATTTCAGCATTTATATTCAAAACCGGCTGTTTTCGGTCATTTTAATAAAATAGTTAAATTATTCCAAAAATTCCCAAATTTTTACAGGATGTCTTAAACGTTCCATATTTTATTTTGTAAAAATATCGGGGTCCGGTTCATTACCAATATTTTATAAAAATTCATATTCCTGACTGAACTCAGATTTATGTATTTCTGATCACAGTCCACGGAACAATTTATTAAAAATTCATCATGTGTCCGATTTACGAAATTCCAGTGGGGTAATTACTAATGCATCGGTTTTCATCTACTGTATAAATTTCATAGTCTGATTCATCACAAAACTCTGGTTATGACTGAAAGTATGACACCCATTTATTGCTGTCAAAATTCAGCTTAAGTTATTGTTACAAATCGACACTTTAAAAAAAGTAAACGAAGTCCAAAAATTACGATTCCGGTGCCATTAGAACCATATTTCATAATAACATATATTTTAGATTCAAAATATCGGTTTTTCGTTGAGTTTATGACCTGTTTACAGCCTGTTAAAGGCGGCTGAAAATACACATCAGCAAGCTGTTATCAGTCTAAAGGCTACTAAAACGCACACATATGATTACCATTCATTCTAATAATGATTTACAACAGGTTATAAGTTATTTACAGCAGACTAATACTCATATATTTCAGATTCATCTTGTATTACCATGTTTCATCATTATTTACTCTTTAACCAACAAGTTCATCACTCTAGCAAGACTTTTTAGTTTTGATTTTTAGTGTTCACAATTTTTATCCGACAAATCTCTTATTAACCACTCTAGACAAGATCAAGAAGAGGTTTAGAGTCACTTACTAGTAGCTCGAGGCTAGGGAAGAAACTAGACGAAAAACGGGTGATTAATAGCGACGTAGAGAGGTCCTTGAGATTCCGTAAGCACCGAGCTTCGTTGTTGATCCTATTGCACCATTGTATATGTATGGATGGCTTGAACAAGGCTTAATGGTGGTGGTATGGTGGTGCTCTTGGGGCTGCCGAAACTCACAAGGAGAGGGAGAGAGAGAGCTCAATTTGTGTTGGTGTTTTGGAATGAAAGAAATGGTGGTTCCTTGGTTAAATTTATGAACCATTTTAAGACTTTATCCAACATGTCTTATGTCTACTAGATACTAGACATGCATGATTAAATTATTCAAAAATAGGTGGGGTGTGTTCCCCCATGGAACAATTTCGGTCATAAGGGGGGGGGGGGGGGTAAATGGGTTGGAATTTAACTAGATATTTAGGCTATAGTTAGTTTAGTTAGGAGGTTTAATTAATTACTAGTGTGTTATGCAATATAGCGGGTGTTAGGGTATTCGGGTACCCTAACTAGCTCAGAAAAAGAAAAACCATGCCATGTCAATATTTTTAGGTTCTGGGTAAAGTCCGGTTGTACGGTTGGATATTGATCCGTTAAAGCGCTTAATTAAATCGTAAGGTGTCATATATATCTATTTTTGTAACGTTTTTAATTCTCAACACTCAGGAAAATATAACGGACTATTTAGTGACCTTTCTGTACACTATTAGTATATTAACAAGTACATGTAAGTATAACACAGTATCAGAAAGCAGTTAAGTAATTCCACACAGTCGTCAAACACTTCAATTATCAATAATAAATTGTACGGAATACATGGAATTTTGAGGGTTGTCACAATCCATGTGTTACCCACAGTTTTGAATACAATGGGACCTCAAAAACCAGCCCATGGTGTGAGAAAACCATGTCCAAAAACCCAGATTCAGTTGCTGATTGCTGAAAAACCATTTTTGCAGAACTGGGGGTCTATCGCGCCTCGCGTAAGACTCAGCTGAGTCTTACGCGCCCCACGAGTGCCCTGTGTTTAGCAAACAGTTTCAATAATTACAGAAATGGTCCCGCGAGCGCCCGGATATGTTCAGAACATAAGATATGCGCGTAAATGCAAACTTATGCACTTTTTGACGCTTTTAGTCCCTATTGATCAAATAAGTTTATTTTTGCACACCGAACCCCTCAAAGCCTATTTCTAAGCTATGTAAAGGATATATATGGTATGTTTAACTTATGATCATGTTTCGGAATGTTCGTTACTATACGAATCGGCAGACTTTCGCAGTTTGTTGCAAATAGTCCCTGCGATCGAATAAACTTGTTTTTGCCATACCAAACCCTTTAAAACTTATTTCTAAGTTATGTAAAGGTTATTTAAGGTATTTTAAGCATATTTGAATGTTCTGGAGTGTTTTTCGCGTTAAACTGATTACGTTTACGCATCAGTTTGCGTATAACTTTTAAGAAAGCGATATAGAGTTTGAAATCAAACAAAAATCAAAACGTGAAAAATGTCAAACATAAATAAACAAATATTGGGATTAAATCACATTGTTTTATTGATAATTGAACTGTTTAGAGTTTATACAATGATTACAAGCACAACTGTCACAGTCTCCCCTACTTTAGGAAATTTCGTCCCGAAATTTATTTAGAGGAAACTTGTGAGAATAGATGTGGATATTTCTCCTTCATTTGATCTTCACGTTCCCAAGTAAATTCTGGTCCATGTTTAGATTCCCAGCAAACTTTGACAATAGGTATGCGCTTGTGTTTGAGTTTCTTGACTACGCGGTCCATGATTTCCACAGGCTTCTCAACAAAGTGCATCGTGTTATCAACACGAATTTCATCAAGTGGTATGTGGAGATTATCATCAACTAAACACTTTTTGAGATTGGACACGTGGAAGGTTGGATGAACATTTCCAAGTTTAGGAGGTAACTCAAGTCTGTAGGCCACCTTTCCGATTCTTTCGACGATCTTGAATGGTCCAACAAATCTAGGTGCAAGTTTTCCTTTCTTTCCTTATCTAATCACGCCTTTCCAAGGTGAAACCTTGAGTAGAACGCGATCACCGAGTTGAAATTCCAAGGGCTTGCGTCGTCGATCCGCGTAACTCTTTTGACGGCTTCTAGCTGTCTGAAGATTATCGCGAACTTTCTTAACCTTATCTGTAGTGTCTAGAATGAGGTCAGGTCCAGTAAGCTGAGCTTCACCAATCTCATTCCAGCAGACTGGTGAACGACATTTTCAACCATATAAAGCCTCGAAAGGAGCCATGTTGATGCTGGAGTGATAACTATTGTTGTAGGAGAATTCAATCAACGGAAGATACGAATCCCAACTACCACCAAAATCGATCACACAAGCTCTAAGCATATCCTCTAATGTCTAGATTGTTCTTTCAGATTGACCATCTGATTGTGGATGATAAGCTGTGCTCAAATTAAGTTGGGTTCCCATAGCAGATTGCATGGTTCTCCAAAAATGTGACGAAAATCGAGCATCTCTGTCAGATATAATGTTCAAAGGAACACCATGTCGGGATACAATCTCATCCACACAGATTTTGGCAAGTTTGTCAGCAGATAGATCCTCACGGATCGGCAAGAGATGTGCTGACTTTGTAGGACGATCAACAACTACCCAAATGGCATCATGACCTTTCTTAGTACGTGGCAACTTGGTAATGAGATCCATAGCAATGTTTTCCCATTTCCAAACTGGTATCTCTGGTTGCTCCAATAATCTAGAGGGATGTTGATGTTCAGCCTTAACCTTAAGACAAGTAAGGCATTTGGATACGTACAAGGCAATGTCTTTCTTCATACCCGGCCACCAGTACTGGGTTCGAAGATCCTTGTACATTTTATCTGCACCAGGTTGAATAGAATAACGAGACTTATGAGCTTCATCCATTAGCAAGGTGTGGAGATTGTCTTGACCTGGGACCCACAAATGGTCCTTAAATAATACAATCCATTGTCCTTCAGATCAAGATCAGGCTTGATATGATATGGTAATTCCTTACCCATTAAGTTTTGTAAAACACAAGTATGTTGAGCCTGAGTGTCACACCCCAACCGATGGTGGAAACATCGGGATGAGACGAACAAATTGCTTAAAACATCATAACACTATGTGACAATATAAATTAAATTGAATTTCATAAATTGCTAAAGTGTAATAGATGAAATCAACATGAACAACATTGTTTCGAATATACAACAACAAAATAGTTTAATCTAGGTGTGTTTCTAAGTCCACTTAAATCTTGTTTCTTCACTTAGCATCATCTTGTCTATCATCCTGCAACATGTATTAAAATATATCAACAAAAAGTTGGTGAGTAGACAAGTTTGATACATAGTAAAACATAGAATAAAATTGTTTAACGTGCTCGTATCCAACATCAACAACAATATGCAAGTTATTAGTACGCTGAGATTGTGTAACAATATGTTCAAACCCAAGAATCCAATGCGTTAAAATAGCCTATCCCAAAGTATCGCAGGAGGTAACATGTTTAACTTAATAATACCCCAAGTCTCATGGGCGGTGCATTACTCCTATAGCGCTATAATTGTTAAGGTGGGCTAGCAAAGTTAATGAGCATATATCAACACAAATAGTTTACGTAGCATACGAGATTAACAAGCATCAAATTATTCAAAGTTTCACTCCCAATAGTCTAGCGGGAGATTAACATGTTTCAATATGGATAGAGTGTGATTCAAATAGTTTCAAGTGTTTTCGTGTTTTTACATAGAATACATGTTGCACCCAAAAGTGTTTAAAAGTAAAATGGGTTCGAGTATACTCACAAAATTGCATATGCTTTCCGATTATCCAATGTGACGAAGTTGTTGAGACTAGAAAGTTGAATGTGTTCAATTTGGAGTTTAAGAGCTGTTTACATATGGTTCTAGGATTTGGAGTTTAAATAACATGAAAATAAACATATGAAAATAATCATCTAACACCTATGACACTTGTTCTTGACACTATGAAACTCTAAAAGAGTTTAAATGTTTTCATGGAACAAATTTCCATTTGAATCGTGACAAGTTGTCAAGGCTAAGATGATACAATCTACTAGCTTGACGAATGTCCATTAGTTCATCACCAAGAGTTCGATTATTTGGTTGTTACATAAGTATTACATAGTGTATATTACATTATATAAGTCAAGCATGAGGTAGAAGATTAAAGTCTTCATTTAGGCACCTCTAAGTATCATGGAATTCATACATGAGGTAGGAATAACAAAGCTTCCATTTAGGTACCTCTATTGTTCACCACTACACTTGTTGTTATGAATAACAAGGAGGGTCATGAACTTACAAGAAATAATAGAATAGGAACAACTAATCTATTAGAAAACATCAAGCAATGTGTGGATTTTCAAGTAGGTTAGCCCAAGCTAATCCTAAATCACACAATCATCAAGTTTTGAACTTGAGCATCACTTGTGGGTTAAAACCCTTGAACAAAACAGAAAGTTTGTGAGGTTTATACCTCTGATTTTGAATGTCTCAACCTTGTTTCTAAGCCTAACTAACTATAGAAGTGGTTATAAGCATAAGGACATAGGTTTGAGATGAGTTTCCTCAAGTTTAAACAAGTTTATCAAAGTTTGAAACAAGAACAGAAAAATCAGTCCACTTTGGAGCCCTTTTGGTAACATTCCAGGCTCTAGTTTTCCAGGAAAACCCATGTAAATGTAGCTAAGGTCAATACAAAGTAGCAGGAAAAAGAATCGAGTGAATCGGATAAGAATTGACCGAGTTATGCTCACTTTAGTGAAGTGGTATAAATCTGCTTGAACTTCTGCAATCAGCTACGGTTTGGAGTGTTTGAGAGTGAATGGAGAGTGTTTAGAAAGTGAAAAATGCTTGGAGGAGGCTTGGGTTATATAGGGGATGGATTAGGGTTTCATTGGGTTGGGCTTTGGAAGTGTTTAGTGGGCTAATAACTCAAACCAAGGAAATTAAGTGGGCTGATGCAAGGCTGTTAACAACCCTATAATTTTTATTTTATTTTATTCTTTTGACATTAGAAAGTATATATTTGATGTTTAATAAAGTGTTACATGGTGTCTAGTATGTATGTAAATTGTAACAAGGTCCAAAATGCATAAATGACATGTTTTAATTTAGCAAAAAGTGTGATAACATAGGTGTGTATAACACATGAAATGTAACAAGTATGTATGGTTTATAGTTTGGTATGATCAAGTGAAAAAAAAAACATACAACGTAATCTTATAATCAAATAACTAAGTGTTTAAATGTATGAAGATTTAAGGATTACAAATACACGATCATTGTTTATGAGTTAAGCTTACGTTTATACGAATTATGAACCATGTATCAAACGAGTGCACATATCAATGTATAAACATGTATAAACGATGTATAAAAGATTCGTTTCATTACGATCAAAGTCTCAGACTTTACAACGATACAATGAAATACGATTACAAGGAATACAAGATTTCCAAAAAAAATAGAATTTTAAGCTATGGTTTCTAAATATGGAAAGTATGAAAACGCAGGGCGTTACACTGAGAAATGCGGGTTTGAATATCAGATCGAACTTGAACATAGTGAAGCTTGACACGCTCTTTATGACTCAATGCGTCAGCCACGACATTCGCCTTACCAGGATGGTAGCGAATTTCGCAGTCATAGTCGTTTAGAAGTTCAACCCAACGTCGTTGCCTCATATTAAGTTCTTTCTGGTTGAAAATATGCTGAAGACTTTTGTGGTCAGTAAAAACAACACATTTAGTACTATACAAGTAGTGTCTCAAGATTTTGAGAGCAAAAACTACTGCACCTAACTCAAGATCATGAGTCGTGTAGTTCTTTTCGTGTATCTTCAACTGCCTTGATGCGTAAGCTATGACTTTGTTCCTTTGCATGAGAACACAGCCAAGACCCAAATTTGATGCATCACAATACACGACAAAATCATCATTGCCCTCAGGTAAAGACAGAATAGGTGCATCATAAAGTTTCTGTTTCAAGGTCTGAAATGCTTCTTCCTATTTGGATCCCCACTCAAAAGGTTTATTCTTTTGAGTTAAAGCGGTGAGAGGAACCACAATCTTGGAGAAGTTTTCGATAAGCGGCGGTAATAAC
The DNA here is from genome assembly GCA_030545235.1 of Helianthus tuberosus. Taxonomy (NCBI): domain Eukaryota; kingdom Viridiplantae; phylum Streptophyta; class Magnoliopsida; order Asterales; family Asteraceae; genus Helianthus; species Helianthus tuberosus. The sequence goes on along the minus strand of JARYGA010050923.1, from coordinate 30,294 downwards.
CCGCGAGACCAAGAAATGAACGAACTTCAGTAGGAGTAGTAGGTGTATCCCAATCCTTAATTACACTGATTTTGGCGGGATCTACATGAATACCTTGTTCGTTGACGATGTGCCCCAAAATTAAACTTCCTTAAGCCAAAATTCGCACTTGGAGAATTTGGCAAAAAGTTGTTCTTTCTTTAGGAGTTTCATAGTAAGACAGAGATGTTGCTCATGATCGGCTCGTGTCTTAGAATAAATCAAGATGTCATCGATGAAAACAAAGGTGAACTTGTCCAAATAAAGCTTACAAACCCTATTCATCAAGTCCATGAAAACAGCAGGAGCATTAGTCAAACCGAATGGCATAACAGTGAACTCATAATGACCATATCTCGTGGGGAATGCAGTCTTAGGAATATCCTCCTCGAGTACACGAAGCTGATGATACCCAGAACGTAGATCAATTTTTGAGAAGCAAGTAGCACCCTGTAATTGATCAAAGAGATCATCAATGCAAGGTAGGGGATATCGATTCTTGATTATGAGTTTGTTGAGCTCACGATAATTGATACACATTCTGAAAGATCCATCTTTCTTCTTGACAAAAAGAACGGGAGCACCCCAAGGTGAAAAGCTAGGACAGATAAAACCTTTGTCAGAAAGCTCTTGAAGCTGCTTAGATAACTCTTGCATATCAGATGGTGCAAGACGATATGGAGATCTGGCAATAGGGTTAGCACTAGGTACAAGATCAATACAAAACTCAACTTAGCATGCTGGGGGTAAACTAGGTAATTCTTCAGGAAATACTTCAGGATAATCCCGAACAACAGGGATATCTTGGATAGACTTACCTTTGCCTTTCTCCTCTACAACATGTGCCAAGAATGCAACACAGTTCTTACGCATGTACTTTTGAGCTTGAATACATGACATGAGTATAAGACTACTAGCAGGTTTCTCACCACGAACCTCTAAGATCTCACCAGTCGAAAACAGTATACGAACAATCTTCTTAAAACAAACTACCTCTGCGTGGTACTTGGCTAATCAATCCATTCCCACTATAATGTCGAAACTTCCAAGTTGCATTGGTATGAGGTCGATAGGAAAAAGATGGTTATTAAGGTTCAACTGGCAGTTTTGAAGAACAGAATCGAGAACAATGGGTTCACCACTAGCTACCTCTACTGTCAAGGGCTTTCCTAGTTTTGTTCTAGTCATGCAAAGCAAAGGTGCAAATGACAATGACACAAAAATCTTATCGGCACCCGAATCAAAAAGAACAGATGCAGGCTGATTGTTAACAAAGAACGTACCATTGACCACCTCGTTGTCTGCACGTGCCTCATTTGCGTTCATATTAAAGACTCGTCCACGAGCCTGGGCCTGATTCGCATTAACCAACCTTGGACACTGATTTCGATAGTGGGTCAGATCCCCACAATTGTAGCATGAAAGAGGAGGATGATGAGGTCGTGCAGCTTGTGCTGGTTGTTGAGCAGGTTGTTGTACAGGCTGCTGAGCAGGGTTTTGTGCAGCTTGGTTCTGGTTAGGAGGAAGACGGCAATTGTTGGCAAGATGACCAGATCTCCCACAGTTGGTACAATAATGACACTGAACGTGTGGCTGATGGTGGCTGTTACACCTATTGCACAGAGGTGCATTGCCGATGTACTGTTTCTTGGCAGGTGGTTGCGCGGGCTGATTTGGAGCTGCCTGATTTGCCTGCGCGGTAACAACATAGTTCTTGGAAGCCTTGCGCTTCCTCGACCTCCTTGAAGACTCAGATTTCTTACCCTTCTTATTCTCACTCTTGTCGGACTGATTTTGTTTCTTGTCTCCCTTCCTATGGAGTTTACCTTTCCTGATTTGCGACTCGGTCAAGGTTGCAGCTAACTCAATGGCCTGGTGAACTGTGGTAGGATTGCTACTAGTAACGATATCTTGCACAGGGTCAGGTAAACCATCGACATACCTCTCGATAGCTTTATCAAGTGGGGTAACCATTGTAGGGCATAACAAACTCAACTCCTCATATCTGTCGATATAAGCCCGATGTTCACCACCATCATGTTTCAGATCATCAAATTCCCTTTTCTAACGCCCTTTGTTCATGACGAGGACAGAATTCCCTCATCATAAGAGCCCTAAGCTCTTCCCATGTTTGACCCAAAGCAACATTAGCACCACGATCTCTCATGACTCCATTCCACCAAGTAAGAGCCCTCTTTTGAAATACGCTAGAAGCAAACTCGACTTTGCGATTATCAGGACACTGAACATGATGAAAAGTACCCTCAATGCTCTCAAACCACTGTAGGAGCCCAGTTGCTCCTTCAGAACCACTAAACTTGAGCGGTTTAGCCGAATTAAAACTTTTAAAGTTGCACGGAGCAAGTGCATTATTGTTATTGTTGGCTTGGTTAACTTGAGCAATGATATTTGGGAGTGCAGCAGCCATTTGCTGTGCAATAATAGCTGCCAGTTTGGCATTAGGTGGCTGAGCATCACGTCGATGAGGCATTCTAAAAGAGGAAACATGAGAGAAAACGAGTGAGATGATATGATGAAAAATGAGATGTTGCAAATATCGACAAAAAGCAAGGATGGTGGTCATTCGTTCGTACCACAAAGCAAACAAACGACACACAGTGACTAATCAAAGTAAATGGGTTATAATAATGTATCGCAAAGACATGCTTTAGCCTATAAGTGGACACCCACCCCAAGAGTTCCCAGGTAAGAGTGATTGGTCCGATTATGTGGATTTGTACGAACACTCTAGCCTAGACAGAAAACTCGAGATACAGGCATCCACCCTTCCAGATTGCACGTGTTCACATTATTTAAACCCAAACTTTGACGGGATTTTGAAAACTTAGAGGGTTCAAAACCTTATAACAAATCATCTAAGAATAGATGATTGATTTTCAAAAATCGTTTTGGAAAAATTGTGTTCTTGTTGTGGTTGTCACCAAAAGATAGGCGACGGTAATGTTTTAAGATCTAAACACAAGATAACTTGTGTTGGGGTCCTAGAAAAGTTATAGTCTAGGTCAAAGCATTACTAATAACCTAATTCCCTATAATCATTGGCTTTGATACCAACTCTTCTGTCACACCCCGACCGCGTAAAACAACAAACCGCGATGGAAACGTCGGGGAGTGGAGCAACATAATTATTGTTTCACAACCATGGTATTTAAAGTTTCGTATTATTTATTAACATTGATTACATTGTCTTAAAACAAGGAAAACATAACATAAATTAAACTAGTCTTGCATCTTTTATTGTCACTAAGGCCCAAGTCCGCCTAAGTGTGTCACGATCAACTCTATGCATCAGCTCCTAAAAACACATGTGAAAATAAGCACGTCAGCATAAAAATGTCTGTGAGATACATAGGTTTATTGATTAAGGATTCATGACTTGTAGTTGAAAGAAATGTTTAACAAAAAGATAGTCATGAATCTCATTAAAAGTGTTTTCTTTTATAAATCATACGAAATCGATATGAAATTCAAATGATATTAAAGAAAAGTGTATGGTTAACTGAATAACCAAGTAAAATGAGTTTGTATACGATATGTTATTTGTAAACCAATATTTTGTGAAAATATGTCGTTTGTGTAAAATGTATCATGTCTTTATTGAAATGATTTAGATAACACTACGATATGTAATATCATAAAAGCACTTATATATAGGAAGTACCAGCGGCATATCCACCATGCTTTTATCATATTACACGTCGCCTTGTTATGTAAATCACTTATCAAATAACCACCAAATTGTCTTGGTTAAACCAATGTCAAAATGTTTATGTGTAAACAATGTCTAATGTCAAATGTAAATCATATCTTGTATAATCAAATGTTATGTTATGTATGGCAAGTAAAAAGTAACAACTCAAACCATATGTATAATGTTTATGTGTAATCAAATGAAATGTATGGTGAGTAATAGTATTACTCAATCCCATAGGTAAAATGTACAAAACAATGTATTTGAATAAATCATAGTTTAAGTCAAAAGTTATGTTTTGCAAAATCAATGCTTTACTGATACAAACATTTATGTGGTAATGTTTATCGCATACATCCAAGCCTTGAAACTGAAGGACAAACCCTTAACAAGTTAAAGGTTTATCAAAATGTTTTCGGATTCTGTCATTCCTTACGTCCAAACAAACCTAGGATTCTAGGAATGGGAGTTGTCAATTCCTATGGTGCCACTACATATTACCGAGCGGCGTGATCAATGTTAATGAACGTATTTTAGACCCGTTAAACAAACCAAATGTCATACCAAATGTAAGCATGTTAGGTGAAAACAATGTACTAAGTATGCTAAATGAACATGCATAGCAAAAATGTGATGTAAATCAATGTGTACATATGCTGAAATAAACATATGAAACAAATGTGTTTATGAAATCAATGTGCTAGCATGATAAATCAACATACATAGCAAAGCATAAATGAAATCATGTACTATATACGTACTAATAAACATAGCAAGTATATGTCATGAAAGCACGAAAAGTACGAAAGTAACAAGTAGGCACGTGTGTTTCACTCCAAAATATTTGAAAACAGTAAAAGAGGGGACTATGTACTCACTTGATATTGCTTATAAGTCTTTGAATAACAACCAAGTAACGTTTGAGGGATCACGGAATCAATCGGCACCTAATATAGGTAACTACGTTAATAAACCGGACCTAAATCGGAAGATCGGATAAAATGAGGTTTCGTAAACCAAATGAGTCTTGGAACTCATATAATATGGTTTAACAAAGCCTACATTCTAAATCGGAACCTATCCTAAGTGTTTACGACCCATTACGACTCGTTAAGGTAGTCTACGCTACTTTAACGCGACGTTCACATAAAACGCGTTCAGACCGCCTAACTAGTCCTATGACAAGTATTATATGCCTTAACATGTCTAATAACATTGCCTAATCAGTTTAGATGTCAAAATTTAGGTTACATATGCTTAAAATGAAATTATGCATAAAAAGGGCATTTTGGTCATTTTCCTAAGGCATATAAACTACCTATCATACAACTAACTAAACGAAGTGACCATAAGGTATAACCTCGGAAGGTTATTCCCTATGCAACTATGGTCACAAAATGTGTTTGGTCGGATCCTAATGCTCGACCAAACGGGTCAGGTTTGAAAGTCTAAGCGGTTGTTTAGACCGCTTATCTTAGAACCCTATATAAGCACTAGACTAAGAGTGACGAGTTAAACATGTTAAAACATGTTAAAACATGTTAAACTAAGTTAGAAAACAAGTTTGATATCAAAACAAAGTGTTTTGATACCCAAAAATAGCTTCGTTGCAAAATACGCATAAACACGTATTTTGACCGAAACTTTGACTCGCCACTACGCCTAATCGACGTGGTAATCAATAGGTATAGTCACAAGGGACTATAACCATCGTGATTACGCTCACGTTGCAAAGTTCAAACGAACTTTATGGTGACCAAGGACTGGTCAAAGTAGAAAGTTAAACACTGTTTAACTTTGAGGCTTGAAATGCATAAAAAGCATGAAAGAAGCTTACAAGAGGTCCAAAGATTGAAGATAGAACAAGAAAACTAGAAGAAAGGAGCCTTCAACCAGAAGGGATAGCTCCTATGAGCATAAATGAGAGGAAAATTCTGAAGTAAGCAAGTTTGGAATGAGATTTCATGGGTTTATATAGATTTTCAAGAACCGTTAAGATCGTTCCTCGTATTTTGAGCTTTGATCTTGGCCATCCATGTGTTACCCACAGTTTTGAATACCATGGGACCTCAAAAACCAGCCCATGGTGTGAGAAAACCATGTCCAAAAACCTAGATTCAATTGCTGAAAAACCATTTTTGCAGAACTGGGGGTCTGTCGCGCCCCGTGTAAGACTCAACTGAGTATTACGCGCCCCGCGAACGCCCTGTGTTTAGCAAACAGTTTCAATAATTACAGAAATGGTCCCTGCATGCATATAAGGCTATTTTTGACACGTTTAAGCCCCGTTAAGCCATTTTCAATGCTCTAAAATGATGCCATAGCATAGGGAACATGAAATATGCTTGAAAATATCTCAGATGTCGGTTCGTTTGGTCGTACGGTCACGTTATTCGGTTAATTACGACGAAACACGAACGGACGCGAAAAACGATCCCAATTGCGCGACGAATGAAATTTTAGCATTCCAAACTCTAAAATAAAATATTTTAATGATTACAAAATTTTTTTGATGTCCGGATATGTTCAGAACGTAAGGTATGCGCGTAAATGCAAACTTATGCACTTTTTGACGCTTTTAGTCCCTATTGATCAAATAAGTTTATTTTTGCACACCGAACCCCTCAAAGCCTATTTCTAAGCTATGTAAAGGATATTTATGTATGTTTAACTTATGATCATGTTCCAGAATGTTCGTTACTATACGAATCGGCAGACTTTCACAGTTTGTCGCAAATAGTCCCTGCGATCGAATAAACTTGTTTTTGCCATACCAAACCCTTTAAAACTTATTTCTAACTTATGTAAAGGTTATTTAAGGTATGTTAAGAATATGTGAATGTTTTGGAGTGTTTTTCGTGTTAAACTGATTACGTTTACGCATCAGTTTGCGTATAACTTTCCAGAAAGCGATATAGAGTTTGAAATCGAACAAAAATCAAAACATGAAAAATGTCAAACATAAATAAACAAATATTGGGATTAAATCACATTGTTTTATTGATAATTGAACTGTTTAGAGTTTATACTATGATTACAAGCACAGATGTCACATCGTGCATGAACAACGGGTGCAGGAGCTGCTTGGTTGACCAGAGGAGCAGGGAGTGGAGCTGGTGGTGCTGGAATAGCTTGAGCAGTTGTTGACGTGGGCCTAAATGGTAGTAAGCAGTCAAGTGCCCATAGATGTTGCAGTTTGCACAGAAACGACAATTCACCCCTGCAGGGTGATGGTAAGTGCAAGTAGGGCACATAGGGTGGATACCTGTGTACGCACGCTTAGCAGGCGGTGCGTTGGTAACAATAGCTTGACGATTCTGATTGCTGGGTTGTACGGGGACAACGTTGGGTGGAGCGGCGGTAGTAGCGTAGTTTAGGGGTGTGCACGGTTCGGTTCAGTTTTGGGTAAAACCAAAACCGTAACCGTAACCGAAAGTTCAGTTTTTGGTTTTTAAAAACCCTTCGGTTTCGGTTTTTTTGGTTTCGGTTTTTTCGGTTTCGGTTATTTCGGTTTTAGTAACGGTTCGGATTTTCGGTTTTTGAAACAAACTATATAAGATTCAAAACTTAAAAGTATAACTCAAAGTTTAAGAATCTTTCTTAAATGTTTACATTTAAGTTAATATATTAGTCTTTTAAATTAATATTATTCACATAAATCTAACCTTCTAATCTATTTTAATGTTTCTCCAAAGTTTTTGTTAAGACGTTTTCTTTTATAATACTTTGAAAACCATTTAATTTTTATATTAAACTTTGTTAGTTCTTGTAAACAATGGATAATTTTAATGATAAATAAACATGGTAATGTTCTTATCATAAATATTTAACAAACAAGAATAAAATTAATAATTCTTAGTAGCATGGTAAACACATAAATATAAAAATATATAGATATAGGGTTGGTTCCGGTACAAACCATATTTATCCTACAAACCGTAAGAACAGATCCAAGCACTTAAAAAAGTTAAATTAGCACATACTAAAACAATACATACATAAAAGTAGCACTTTTAAATTATATTAGCACATGAAAATTAATCAAGAGAACTAATTTAGCACATATGTTAAATGATATCAGGACTTTTCTTTATTAGCACATTGAAAACAAAAGGAAGATCCAAATAAAGAATTAACTGCATGTTAGCATAATTATAAAGAATTCAAGATAATTGATATTATTTAGGTTATCATTTTACCATTTCTCTATAATTGGTTGGATGCTACATGTCACTTTTTAAATGGTTCTTACAGTTTGTATACGAAATATGGTTTGTATTTGATCCTATTCCTAGATTTGGTATACTATTAAAACTTATCGGTTCGGTTATTTTCGGTTATTAAAAATGATTATTCGAAAACCGAACCGAAATTTTCGGTTATTAAAAATCCGAAAACCGAACCGTCGGTTTTTGTTTCGGTTCGGTTTTTTCGGTCCGGATTTTTCGGTTATTTTGGTTACGGTTCGGTTATTTCGGTTTTCTGCTCACCCCTAGCGTAGTTGTCACACCCCAACCGATGGCGGAAACATCGGGGCATGGCACTGAGCGAAACAGATTGTCCAGAAGTTCCCATAACAATTATCATTACCACTCAATTTAAAATAACATATCCCATACCATGTCTCAAACAGTAAGCAAATTATTACAGATAAAATCTAGGCAAATAATTATGTTCCGACAACTCAGATTTATACATAGATAGTTTATTTATTGGTTTCTAGGACCTCTTTTCCTAGCTTCGATTTCATCACTGCGCAGAGAGCATCCTAGACCTTTCCTAGCCTCGATTTCACAATGAGCTAGGCATACAAACAACTTAAGCACCTGTCACATACGTTAAAATAAAGTCAATACATAGAATGTAAAGGTGAGCATACAAGTTTGATAATAGCATATAAAGTTCGAATTCATTTACGCATAACCAGCACGTACACATAGTGAAATGAAGCATGTTAGTTATCGACATAGATCCATCGATACCAATGACTGCGGGTTGACTGCCCGAGGCAGTTCGCAATACATGATTACCACCGTAATCCATGCAAGTAATTGTCCTTAACAACCCCCGTGTGAACGGGTGCTGAGTCCAAACTATAGTACTATCGTTGCTAAGGCAGGTAGACAGCATTCCATGTGTAAACATAACAAACAAGCATTCATAAGCCACGTATAGCATGCATTAACGGTTAGCGTTCAAATAGTATTGAGTAGTGTGTTTGATGTGATTTGAATAGTTGTAACGTATGTAACACCCAAAAGTGCATAAAGGAAAAAGGGATGGAGTATACTCACAAAGGTTGATGGATTGAAAGGAGCGCTTAGCGAGTAGGGTTAGCCTGAATAGTTTGATAGCATAATAATAAGCGACGCGTAAAACGGAAAACAAGTGTTGGAGAGTCGGACAGCTGGTCGATCGGACGGTAGTTCGATCGGACGGCTGACCGTTAGATTGACAGTCCTCTCGGACCGATGTCCGGTCGGTCGGTAGGCCGATCGGATGGCTGTTCGAGTGGAATGTTTCTTCCTTTGAGAAGGATGTGTTTGTGTATGATGGTTTGACTTTTGAAGTTTTCGTTGTAGCATTTGAAAACATTGAAGTATCTTTACCCTTCAGGTCGGTCGATCGGACGACTGTTCGATCGGCCGGCAACCCGATCGGTTAGGTATTTTTAGCAAGACAAGTTCTCAGCAGGGTGTCACCTGATCGGACGGCTGTTCGATCGGGTGGCACTCCTAGTGCATCGAACATGTTGAAAAAATCGATTAAGTGTTGAAGTATAGTATCTGATTAAGTGTTGAAGTATAGTATCTCATGATCCGAAGAGTAATCCGATCGGACAGTAGTCCGATCGAACAGCAGTTCGTTCAATACTAGTCTTCAAAATAAATTGATTAAGTGTGGGACCATGTGTTAACCGATCGGCTGGCCAGTCGATCGGCTGACTGTCCGATCAGCTGGCTGTCCGTTCGGACAGTAGTCCGATCGGTCAGCATCCTGACCTGATCAGCCTATTCGTCTAACACTTGGTTGTTCTGATTGTTTGTCGTTTTATTGAGGTATTTTGACAACGAGTCGAACCATAGATCCCTCGTCCTCACTTAGTTCCCCTGGTCGGACAGGAATCACCCAAATCCGGCCGATGGACTTTTCGGAACGGAGTTTAACGTTTAACCCGAAATCGGTTAACCTCATGGATAGAATCCGGATCTTGAGCCATGCAACCACCGGAGTGATTTGTAAGCCGGCACAGGCTCCGTTTCTATCGGTTTGAAGGCATTGAGTGAAAAAGAGTTGAAAGAAAGTTGGAAAATCCATCTTTCAATCCTTTTCACCGTGTATATGTTTAGATCTATGAAAGATCTTTGTTTGTTTATGTGGAAATCGGCTAGATCCAAGTTATTCTTGGTGGATTGAGGTCAAAACATGAAGTTCTTCAAGAACCCATGATGACATCATCCTAGAACACTTGAATTTTGATGGTTTCACGGTTAAAAGTTAAGATTTGTGTTGGTGCATACATCTGTCGTCTTCTTATATCGAGTCTTGGGTTCGTTGCGGTTCGAAACAAGAATGATGTCATCATTCTTGATGATGACATCATCCAAGTGACATAATGCTTGAATCATGACTACAACATATGCACGTGAAACAAGACAAAGTAGAATGCAAGTTTGAATATTAATTGTAATTTAGTGGCTGATTTCGTTCCTAGCATTAGTGGCTGATTTCGCTCCTAGTCACATTTAGGTGATTCCGCCCGGAATCTCAAGAGCTGATTCCGCTCCTATTGTTATTATGTCATTTCGGGCGGAATCAGATATGCTATATATAGGTCACTTATGAGCGAAATCAGTAGCCAGACCTTGTATTCCACACCGAAGTGCTGCCGGTGTGAAGAACTGATTGTATTTATCGTCAAATCAATATAATCGGTAGTTAAAGTGAATAACAAGCTATTTCTACGTTAGTTACTTGTTTTCCGCACTTGTAACTGACTAAAACTCCTCTGAACGACTCATTCGGGTCCGTACACGATCCTACAATTGGTATCAGAGCCAAGTACGAGGAGTTCTGTCGAATTCAGCTGAATATCATTGTGTTTCTGTCTTCTACACCATTCTTTCTTCATTTCAGAAATTTTTAACGGTCAAAATCAGTTCATTTTTTCACAGATTTTGTAAAACATCATATTAACAAATCCTGGAAAGTTACACGTTAAAATTCGAACTAAAAATGGGTAAAAATGATGTCCGAAGTGATTCCACTCGAAAATATTTGAGGTTTCTCTGATTCCGCTCAAGAGATTTTCTGATTCCGCTCCAAAAGTTACCAAAAATGTTGATTCCGCTCCAAAGTGTTTACTGATTTCGCTCCAGACTACCATACTTCTGATTCCGCTCCAGACTTGAAAGATATATCTTGTGTGAAACCATAACTGCGTGTGTCAGTACATGTGATTAAAGTCTTTTTCGAGAACGACATACCGTTTGAAAAGTGCATCGTGTTTTATGAAAGTTTTAAAGGATGTCAGTCGGTCACATGAGTGTTTCATTTAAAGTTTGCATGTGAAAAAGTCAGTTGGTTTAGTTCAAGAATTGCTTGTGATACTAGTTTGTCGGCAATTTAAAGGTTGCATGTGAGGTTCAATTAAAAAGTTAGTGGGATATTGTGAAAGTTGTCGGTTTGCATGTGAAATAGTGTTGGTTTTATCAAAAATCAGAATTTATGTGATTCTCGTAAATCCTCATGTTTTGAATTTGATCCGGGTCAAAAAGTTGTCCTCACAGTGTGTCAACCTTCAGTCCGCACAGAATATTCACCAGTTCAAGTACCAGTCTTATTCGGTTATTTGATAAGTCTTTAAACTGATTGTACTTTGTTTGTTCTTTCAGGTGATTTGACTAGGTGAATCAGTTCGTGTGAAAGCTTGTTTGAGAAATTCTTCGATTCTGAATCATGGATAACGATTTCTACAACGCCTTTGCGACTCCGACTACTCCGGCTTCCATTGCTCAGAATATGAATTTGGAAAACGAGACCGGAACGTTACAAAAGCCCCTGAAACTGATGAGTATTGAAGAGTACTACGGGTGGAAAGACAGATTCGAAAACTGGGTTCAGGCAAATCATCTTAGGTCATGGGAGTGTATTCTAAAGAAATATGTTTTGCCTCGTACTGATTTACAAGTTGTGAAAACAATTTCTGAGTTTAGTGATCAAGAACGAGATATGTATCGTGCTGAAAAGATGATGATTAGTCTATTACTGCAGGCAATCAAAGAAGACATTTTCATTCTGCTTCAACATGATAAAACTTCAAAGTCAATCTGGGATGCTCTACGTGTTAAGTTTGAGGGTAGTGAGAACATGATTAAAAGCAAAAAGGCGTTGCTCAAGAAAGAGTTTGATCTGTTCAGTAGTTTACCGGGAGAAGACACGAAGAAGCTGATTGACGTTACTGCCATTTAGTGCGATCTATGTCGATGATTGGTATAACCAAAGATCCTGATGAGTGGGTAGACAAGTTAGCGGACGCTTTACCGCAGAAAGAGTGGGGAACTTACTTGATGATTCTAAAGAATACGGGTGTTTATGATGGGTTGACGATTTCACAGTTTATTTAGAAAATCGAAAGTCAAGATCTGGAACAACAGAAGATCGCAAGGATGAATAGTCCAAGTGGTCAACAAGATGTGAAAATGTACTACAAAGGTAATGTTCAGGAAGCAGAAAGAAGCCCAAAAATTCAAACTGCGTTCAGTGCTGGGGATTCAACAGAAAAGGTTGATCAAAGTTCCAAAAGCAGTAGTGGATTTTCTTCATTTCCGAGTGTCAATCCGAAAGAGACTACATCAAGTTTCCATTCCCAGAGCACAAAGACAGGAAATGGTTATGTGATCCAGTGCAATATCGCTTTGAATCTTCCTGAAGGTCAAAGTTTTTCTGAGGAAACCGCTAAAGATCACATGGCTCTGCTTGGTTCTGTATTGCTTTCTTATGAGGGTTTAGTGGCTGGACGGATCGGAAATCCTATGCTTACAAAGGAGGATTACGATCAGATAGACGCTGAAGAAATGGAGTTAATGGACATCAAATGGTGTCTAGCTAGCGTTCTTAGACGTGCTGAAAAGTTCAAGCTGATTACCGGGAGAAATGACTTTCCTGATGCACACGTTTCTACTTTAGGTTTTGATAAATCTAAAGTTACTTGTTTTCGATGCAGGGAGAAAGGCCATTTCAAACGGGAATGCAAGAACAGGGAAGCTAGTGGAGCTCAGAATCCGTTTGGAAAAGACGATTACTACCGGAAAGCCATTTACCAGCAAGTTGGTCAACAACAAGAACCACAGGTGGCTCATGGTAGAAGAATCGAGGATTCAAAAAGAGCGTGCGTGGTGGATTTTAACTGGAACAATTATATATCTCCTGATAGCAAAGCATGCATAGTCGATCAAGATGATGAGAGGCTACCTGAAGGTTTCAGCTGGGATATGTTTGTAGACGAAAAAGGTGATTTTAAAGCTTTCATTGCAAAAATAGTGAAAGAACCTGATATGTTTACTGCATGGATGAAATCTATTGGTGAAACTGTAAAGTCTGTTGCATCAGATGAAAGCTCACAGAGTGCAGATGAAAGCTCACAAAGCTCAGATGACAGTTCAGAAAAAGAAATTGTTTTTGATCAAACACCATCTGATTCTGGTTCATCGGATGATAATTCTGAAAAATCTATACAGTTTGATCAGTCACCAACTGATGACAGCAGCAGTGATGATGAGGAAGAAAAACATATTAACATTGCTAAATCTCATCTATCTCTTGAAAGTTTTCATTTCTATTTTGCAGATCGCATGGAGAAGCTGAAAGAAAAACGAGCTGCAAAAGAACAAAAGGAAATGAAGACTGAAAGTGTTGCTGAGAAGATTGCTGAACCTGAAAAGGTGACTAAAGATAAGAAAGTGGTTGAAGTTGAGAAAATTATTGAAGTTGAAAAGATTGTTGAAGTTATCAAGCCGTGCTTGAAGTGTTTGGAGACTTGCAAAGAATGTGCAGCAAAAGATGAGAAAATGGCAGAGTTTGAGAAGTTGAAGGAACAATTACTATTCAATCTTAATTACGTGAAAGAATCATACGATGTATTGAACAGAACAGTAACTGGTCTTCAAAAGACAAACTCTGAAAGAGAAAATGCTTTGACGATGATGAATGCAACATTGATGACGAAGCAGAAAGCTATTAACTTTTACATCGAAGAAAGTGAAAAGTGGAAGCAAGAGTTAGAGAAGGAGAAGATTGAGAATGAGAGAATCAGAAGATTATTGCAGAGTTATTCTAGTTCTGATTATCTTATTGATCGAATTTATCCGACTGTTGCAGGTTTTGAAGCATTCAAAGATGACAAGCCAAATATGAAGGATACTGGTAAGAAACCGAGTGTTACTTATAACAAGTGTCCGCCTCCAATCTGGGAAGGTTATTCTCCCAGAAAACCAAATGAGGAGCAAGTCGAAAAAGCAGTCAATATAAAGTTAAAAACCGATACAACTGATGAATTACCATAAAACATTGACGTGGTTTTTACATTGTCTGACACTGATCATGAGTCCGAGTTAATAAAAAAGGTGGTCGATCAGGTGTTGGATACAGATGAGGAGTCTGAGTCAAAGTCTGGGTCTGGAGGTTCAAGTTCGTCGGTCAACAGTCCAAAGTCGTCGGTCAAACGAGCATACAGTAAAGAGTTTTTGTTATCAAAATCTAATTTGGATGATGAAATATTTGAAGTAGCATACACTTTAAATGATTCTAACAAATTATATTCTGACAAAGAGTTTCCAATAAGAAGTGTTACATTTGAAATGATCAAACAGGTTTTCAAAATGACAGAAATTAAGATTTCTGAAATAAAAGATTTAAATCTTACTGGAAAACATAAAAAATACACTTCAAGAGTACAACAACGTTTAAACAAGAGAAAGAGTTACAATTATGGTTCTGGTTTTCAAAAGAAACCAAACCATAATGGTAGCTACAAAAAGAAAGGATTAGGTTTTATTCCACCAGAAAATTACAAAAATGAGAAAAATTCTAAAACAAAAACAGAATTTGTTTCAGGTGGAAGTGCAGAAGAAGAACAGAAGAAACCTTTCTGGAGACAATCAAAACAGGAGTTTCTTGCTGAGAAGAAAAGGAATGGAACTAGAGTGTTTCATCCAAAAGAGACTCGAACCTGTTTCAAATGCAATGAAGCTGGTCACATTGCATGGAATTGTCCGAAGAATATCAAGACAAAACAGGGAGTTTCTGAAAAACTCAAAGAGAAGGTTGTCGATGTTGAACCACCAACTGAAAACTTCAAAATTTTTGAAAATTCGATTTATGAAGTTGGTGAGTGTTCGAAGAAAAAATTTTACAAAAGGAAAGCCAAGGATAACCAAATGTGGGTTGTTAAGAAAGGTGATGTAAAAATTGGCGATGAATCTGGTTCCACAAAGCCAGAAGAGCCACAAGGTGAGGTAAAAGAGGTAAATTCTGTATCTTCAGTGAATGATGATGAATTTCCATCACTGAAGTTTGAGAAGGTCAAACAGAAAGTTGGTAAAGTTGAAATCTCAGATCAATTTTATTTTGATAAAACAGAGTTTGATGTCGAGAAAACATTCAATGGGAATGTTAAGAAAATTTTTGGGAAAATGCTTGATGGGAAAGTAAAAGGGGTTAAAGATTTTTACACAACAAAGAAAGCAACTTTTAACCCTACTGAACAAGAGCTAAAAGAGCTAAAAACACCCAAGGTTGGTCAGACCTGGGTGGAAATTCTTTTCCCTTGAACATCTGACTATGCCGGAGATCCCAAGTTTGTAATCGCGGATCAGGAATCGGCATCTTTCTTAGTAATTGATTGTGTGATTAAATCATAAAAATAGTTTAATTTTTACAGGTTAAGTGTGACTTGCCGGAGCTTCCAGGTTGGTAAGTGTGAAGCAGGAATCGACATTTTTATTGGTAAAATGGTTTTGTGTAGATGAGGTATTCCTACAAGTGGTCGATGGAAATTTTCACTTCCAATTGGTAAATCAGGGACATTAAGTTGTATCTGATTTTCTAAAAATGTGATGAACCAAACCCCTAACTTTACAAGTGGTAAATTTAACAAAACTTATTTTCCGGAAAAATCATTTTGGTTAAAACAAACTTAAGTGTTTTGAAATCATAATGAGAAAATAGTTTTGTGTAAGGGGGAGTTCTGATTGTTTATGTCAAGTGGATGGCGAATTGAAGTGATTCGATATCGGTTGTCAATTTTCTGTATAGTTTGTTTTCAATTTTCTTTAATGTGTTTGCATTTTAGGGGGGGGTAGAAAATTTCAGAAAATCTAAAAACATTTGAAAATTTGAAAAATACAAAAACATGATAAAATTCAAAAATGAGTTTTTGTGTCAAAATAGAGGAAATGATAGTACATCAGTAGACTGTCACAACATGCTAAAGAAATGTAAAGTTAAATTGTGATAAACAATCTCACTGCGGATATGCCAGTAGGTTTTTGCACATTTAGTAGATTGTGACGAGATATAAATCTAAATTCAAACTTGCTTATAGCGTGGGGAACAACTTCTTGGATATATGGGTAACCCCCGAAATCTTGTTTGAAAGGTCCCTCTTTCTGAGATACTAGGTCTTTATGCTCAGTGATATCTGGGGTATTATCCCGGGACTTCTGATTTTGCGGAAGCAATGGCCTAGTCCCCGGAGAATACTTTCCGCTTGCTTGAAAAATAGCGCAGCCCTCAGCAAATTGATGAAACAATAAAGTTGATAGTCACTGCTGTTGAAGAAAAGATCCTTTAAAGGGGACACACCAAAAGTCGAAGCTGTCATCTCTCTGCGTATACGGAAGTATCGACCTGAGCTCTCACGACCCTCGCAATATAACCCCTTTACAGATATCATCTGTGGTATACTCACCTGTTACTCACCTGTAAGACTGAATATTGGGATCTGGATACGGGAGTATATTCAAGTAGTGGGACACACGATTAAGTTTAAGTGTTTAAGACATTAATATCGTATCTCGAAACAGTTGAACTTTGTGTGAGAATTTAAGTGGACCAGTATACTGACAATCTAAGTGAATTGTTTAGAACTTAAAATGGAATGAAGCTTAAAGGTGTTGGTGATATGTCTCAGAAACTGATATGATCCTCTTACACAAACTCACAAAAATATTGTCTGTAAATATTTCTTTACCGCATTTCTTTACATTCAAAATTCCAAAAAGATTTTCAGTGTGTTTTAGCATAAATTTTTGAAAAAGTCAAAAAGATTTTCGACAACTGGTGTTGGAGAGCTGATTTTCAAAATTCCAAGTGCTAGACATGATGACCATGTTGTGAGGGGGAGTCTATGTGTTTGAAAATCAAATGTGTTTTAATCTATTTTTCAAGTGGTTCATCAGGATTATTATTGATAAGATGTTTGATTTGAGGAAGGTTTTGAGTTGATGTATACATGTTATTGTTTAAAATTGTAAAATTTACTTTAAGGTAGAGATGGTGCAGGTTTGAGGAAAAGCTGGATGTGAGCCAGATTGATCGATTCTGAGAAGCTTATGTTTGAAAAGCTAGGTTTCGATATTTGAGGACTCTGAAGACAAAGCATGAGCCAGACAACAATATTGAACCTGTAAAAGCCAGACTATGATTCTGAAGCAAATGATGCTGAAGAACTGAAGGATTGCCAGCACATTATTCGTGAGGAGTCTGTTGATGCTGATTGAAAGAGTGAAGCACAAAGACTGATAAAGACTGAAGATTGTAAAGACTCGACACTTAAGACTCGTCAACATCTGAGGGGGAGTCTGTTGGTGCATACATCTGTCGTCTTCGTCTTATATCGAGTCTTGGGTTCGTTGCGGTTCGAAACTAGAATGATGTCATCATTCTTGATGATGACATCATCCAAGTGACATAATGCTTGAATCATGACTACAACATATGCACGTGAAACAAGACAAAGTAGAATGCAAGTTTGAATATTAATTGTAATTTAGTGGCTGATTTTGTTCCTAGCATTAGTGGCTGATTTCGCTCCTAGTCACATTTAGGTGATTCCGCCCGGAATCTCAAGAGCTGATTCCGCTCCTGTTGTTATTATGTCATTTTGGGCGGAATCAGATATGCTATATATAGGTCACTTATGAGCGAAATCAGTAGCCAGACCTTGTATTCCATACCGAAGTGCTGCCGGTGTGAAGAACTGATTGTATTTGTCGTCAAATCAATATAATTGGTAGTTAAAGTGAAGAAGAAGCTATTTCTACGTTAGTTACTTGTTTTCCGCACTTGTAACTGACTAAAACTCCTCTGAACGACTCATTCGGGCCGTACACGATCCTACAATTTGAAAGATAGAAAGGTGTAGGAGTGTGTGTAGATCAAGAAAGTACAAGATTTAGGACGAAACCTTACCGGAATCGAGAGGAATCTGAGAAAAGGATGAGCTAAGCGTGCTGGTCGGACAGTGGTTTCCAAAAGTGGAAAGGATGACAATGACAGGGGTATTTATAGGATGCCAAATGAGGAAAGTGCTGGCCGATCGGCCAGGCAGCTCGATCAGACAGCCTGTTCGATCCGACAGTAGTCCGATCGGCTGGCTGTTCGATCGGCTGGTAGCCTGATCGATCAGCTGCACGTTTCGAGTGTTCGGTGCGATGATTTTTTGATATTTCGATTTCGGTTGCGAGCGGTTCGATACGATAGGGTTTCCTAGTCAAATTACTTTTAATCCCAACCACTCATATCTCGCACTATCCCTTCTCCACTAATTATCATGGTTCGATTGTGATTCGAGTTCGATTGCATTTCGAGTTTCGATTGATTTCCACAACATACAAAATTAAACATGCGCAGGTAACACGTAAGGCACACACACACGTATAACAATATTCCAAATGCGTATTTCGAGTTGAGATTTGATTCGATGTCGATTGGATTAGTTAGCTTTATCGCATTGTTACTTCCTATAATTCACAGTCGTGGGTCGATTGAATAGCAATTAACATATGTCGACTTATTGTAATCATAGACACTTACTCCACATAATAGCTAAAATAAAAGAAATCTATAATTAGTCGGTTGCGTGAAATCGGTCGTTGACTTTGACCTTGACTTTGACTACTCGAAAACACGGGGTGTTACAGCCTCCCCTTGTTTAGGGAATTTCGTCCTGATATTAGGCTGGAAGTTGTACAACACCGTGAATTACATTGGAGAACTTTCTCTTTCTAGACTTTCTCTTTAAATAACTGCGGGTACTTCGCCTTCATGCCGCCTTCGAGTTCCCAAGTGAACTCTGCGCCTCGTTTGCCTTCCCATCGGACTTTCACAATAGGAATGCGAGAGCGTATGAGTTGCTTGGTTTGGCGGTCCATGATTTAGATAGGCTTTTCCACGAAGTGTAATGTTTCGTTCACTTGCAGGTCATCGAGAGGTACAATCAGATCATGCTCAGCCAGACACTTTCGGAGGTTCGAAACGTGGAAAGTCGGGTGGACGTTACTAAGTTCCTCCGGTAGTTCGAGTCTGTAGGCGACTTTTCCGATCCTTTCCAGAATCTTAAAAGGTCCCACATATCGAGGCGCGAGCTTTCCTTTCTTGCCGAAGCGGACCACACCCTTCCAAGGTGATACCTTTAGGAGTACGTAGTCACCAACGTCAAATTCAAGGGGCTTGCGTCGTCTATCAGCATAACTTTTCTGTCGATTCCGAGCTTTTACCAGGTTGTCTCGAATTTGGAAAATCTTGTCTGTCATTTCTTGTATTAGCTCAGGACCGGTTAATTGCGAATGCCCGATCTCGTGCCATACAATAGGCGATCGACATCTTCTTCCGTATAAAGCCTCGAATGGTGCCATTTGAATGCTGGAATGATAACTGTTGTTGTACGAGAATTCGACTAATGGCAGGTATTTATCCCAATTACCACCGAAGTCTATGACACACGAACGGAGCATGTCTTCAAGAGTACGAATCGTTCTTTCAGTCTGACCGTCGGTTTAAGGGTGGAAAGCGGTACTTAGATTAAGCGATGTACCGAGTGCCGTTTGAAACGTTTCCCACAGTCGCAAGGTAAACCGAGCGTCACGATCAGAGATGATATCACGAGGCGTCCCATGATTACAAATGATCTCATCGGTGTAGATTCGGGCTAATCGTTCTACCTTGTAGTCCTCCCGTATTGGCAAAAAGTGCGCTGATTTAGTCAATCGGTCAACCACAACCCAAATGCTGTAGTGACCTGATGACGTGTATGGTAGCTTTGTTATAAAGTCCATAGCTATACTCTCCCACTTCCACATGGGGATCGGTGGTTGTTCGAGCAAGCCAGAGGGTCTTTGATGTTCAGCCTTGACTCTTGCGCATGTCAGGCATTTTCCAACGTAGAGGGCAATATCCCTTTTCATGCCGGGCCACCAGTACTTGTAGCGAAGGTCCTGGTACATTTTGTCGGCACCGGGATGAATAGAATACCGGGATTTGTGGGCTTCGTCCATCAGAATCTGTCGTAAATCGGTCCGTTTAGGGATCCAAATTCGGTCCAGAAAGTGGAATATCCCATTCGACTTGCTCCCAAGCTGGGCTCCATCGTGGTAGATTCTTTCCTTCTTCAGAGTGCGTTCATTAAAACATGCATGCTGAGCTTCGCGAATGAGGGTTTCGAGATCGTACCGGGCTTGAACATTACGAGTTCTAAGCAGATAGCTCCGTCTGCTGAGTGCATCGGCAACAACATTTGCTTTGCCTGGGTGATAACGAATCTCACAGTCGTAATCGTTGAGAAGCTCTACCCATCGACGTTGACGCATATTAAGTTCCTTCTGATTAAAGATATGTTGTAGGCTCCTATGGTCGGTGAAGATCATATACTTGGTACCATACAGGTAGTGTCGCCAAATCTTTAACGCAAAAACAACTGCGCCTAGCTCGAGGTCATGGGTTGTATAGTTCTTCTCGTGGATTTTGAGCTGACGAGATGCGTAAGCTATAACCTTATCTCGTTGCATGAGAACACAACCAAGACCAAGGTTGGAAGCATCACAGTAGACAATGAAATCGTCATTTCCGTCGGGCAATGTGAGAACAGGAGCATCGCAAAGCTTATGCTTGAGGGTTCGAAAGGCAGACTCTTGTTCAGTTCCCCAAACAAAAGGCTTGTCTTTACGCGTGAGAGCGGTAAGTGGTACGGAGATCTTTGAGAATCCTTCGATAAATCGTCGATAATAGCCCGCTAGTCCGAGAGAAGAACGAACTTCAGACGGGTTCTTAGGCGTAATCCAACTCTTAACAGCTTCAATCTTCACAAGATCGACGTGAATACCTTGAGTATTGACAATGTGACCCAGAAACTGAACCTCCTCCAACCAGAATTCACACTTGGAGAACTTGGCGTAGAGTTGATTCCCCTGGAGTAGCTCGAGAACCAAACGTAGATGTTGCGCGTGTTCGGTTTTTTATTTGGAATAGATCAAGACATCGTCGATGAATACGATGATGAAACGGTCGAGATATGGTTTACACACGCGATTCATCAGATCCATGAAAACCGTAGGTGCATTGGTTAAACCAAAAGGCATAACAACGAATTCGTAGTGGTCGTAACGAGTGCGAAACGCGGTTTTGGGTATATCCTCCTCTTGAATGTGTAGTTGGTGATAGCCTGAACGTAGATCGATCTTTGAGAAACACGTAGCACCTTGCAGTTGGTCAAACAAATCATCGATGCGAGGTAGAGGATAGCGGTTCTTGATACTTAACTTATTCAATTCCCGATAGTCGATGCACATCCTGAACGACCCTTCCTTCTTTTTGACGAAAAGGACCGGCGCGCCCCAAAGAGAGGTGCTCGGGCGAATAAAGCCTTTCTCAAGTAATTCCTGGAGATGGTTTGAAAGTTCACGCATTTCAGACGGCGCGAGTTGGTAGGGAGCTTTGGCAATAGGGTTGGCTCCAGGAATGAGGTCGATACGAAAGTCGATATCACGACTTGGTGGTAGTCCGGGAAGATCCTCTGGAAAAACATTAGGAAATTCTCGAACCACAGGAACGTCTTGTCACACCCCGAATATCAGAGCATTGGCGTGACTGGACTGGTATCTTCATTGCACAGCGGAAGCAAATAAGCTAAGTCTTTTAGAAAATGAACGCCAATAAGTACTCGACTATTCATGGTTCTCCTATTCCAACCGTGTCTTGTCTTAGAAATACAACCTGAGAAAGAAGCATGCGAAAAAGTCAACATAAAGTTGAGCGAGTTCATAGTTTGTTTGTAAAAGATTTGAAATAAATCTTTTTAAATAACCGGTTTTTGAAGTATTATTGAGAAAACGAATTTAAAATCGTTTTCTTGTCATGTTGTACAGAAACTTTGTATGAAAACATGGTATGTATCTTGTATAAATCAAGTTTTCATATATAAATCAAGTATTCATGTGTACACCATGTACTCATGTATAATTCAAGTTTTTCTTGAGTACCCCACGTACTTCAAGTATAATTCCCGTGTTCTTGAGTACCCCACGTACTCAAGTATAATTCAAGTTTTTTGAGTACCCCACGTACTTCAAGTATAATTCCCATTTTCTTGAGTACCCCACGTACTCAAGTATAATTCAAGTTTTCTTGAGTACCCCACGTACTTCAAGTATAAATCAAGTTTTAGTATGGTATGAATTTTATGTAAATAAAGTATTCCTGTAAGTATCAGGATTGTTAATGGGTTGCAAAGCCATTAACATGTGACACGACCTAGGAAGTCACCAAACCTTAGGCATTTTTCTAGTTGGCATATTCTGAGACACAAAAGCACTACTCGATACTCGCCCTCACCGAGAGTGTGGCTGCCCGGCACCCGTTAGATCTAACCTTTTGTTCTGCGGTCTAGGTATATTGTTGATTAATGGTGCTTATGTACCCTATTCGTGACACGATTTCTCGTATCATTTCTCATAACGCATCATACTTGGTACTCGTCCTCACCAAGTGCGCTTCTCGTATTCTTATCTCTCATCACACTTGGTACTCGTCCTCACCAAGTGTGCTTCTTGTATTTTTATCATACCATTTATAAATATTGTAACATTTGTATTTTGTATTTTCCCGTAGTTTAGAAAACTAGAACTCGTGTGTATGCATATTTAAAAAAAATACGCTTGTTTGAAAAACCGGTATAAAACATAAGCTTTTCGTAAACCATTTGTGTCAGTTAAAACTTGCTTGTAAAATGGTTTAGAAATATGTAATTCTTGCTTTGCAAAAAGTGCATGTCTTTCCACCCCGAAAACATTTATAAAAATGTAAAACCATAAAAGGTGGGGTTATGAACTCACCTGAATATTCCTGTGCAAAGCTAGCTATATACGACTTTGTGATGTCGTTTCCAAGACTTGACTCGCTAGCGTGCATTCTACAATATTCCTAACACGGAATATCTTATAAGTTTCCAATAAACGCAGTAATTAACTACGTGTCATCGAGCTTTACCGAATCGCTAATTGGCTGATTAGTCTGTAAGTTATGACGGTAAATGAACGATGGTAACTAAACTATGTGTCGTTTAGGCATTTTGAAATAAATATAACAACTTATATTTATTTAATAGCGTTTTCGTGTTGATGTCGTTTGAAATAAATACGATAGTTATATTTATTTCTTGAAATACTATGAGTTGCTTGGCGCTTGAAATAAATATATAAAATATATTTATTTTATAAAAGAATTCGCGTTGTATGGTATTCGAAATAAATATGTAAACTATATTTATTTTGTAAAACGAATACGAGTTGTTTGAGGCTTGAAATAAATATATAAAATATATTTATTTTATAAAAGAATTGTCATTTTCGTATGTGATAAAGCATCGTCGAAAGTGGTATACACGTTTATGTAAAAGTCGCTTTTCAATTAAACATGTTTTATTTTTACGGATTTTCTCGAAAAACGGGCAGAGTTTCCTCTGTTTTTGGACGCCCTGACAACACAAGTTGCCGTTATAGTTTTCAAAATTCAATCAACCATGTAATAATATAAACAATCTGTATAAGATTTTTGTCGAGTATATCAATGTAAACTAATCTCAAATTAAGTCGGTTCGAGCTCTTTTCACACGTAAATAAATAAAATTATGTAAATATTAAACGTGTCGTCAATCTTTACCAAATCTCTTGCGTCGAACCGTGGACTGAGTTGACCGGGCGTTGACTGTCGTTGACTGAGTTGGCTCGGTTTGACCGAGTCAAACCAACTCGAAACCAGAACCGTGACCCGAACGACCTCTGAATCGAACCCAATCCATAATCATTTACTGTTGCTGACCCGGTTGACTGAGTTCACTCGGTGTTGACCAGAGTTTGACCGAGTCAACCGGAACCAAAGCTGAGACGACCAACCCGCCTGAATCGAAGCTCCAGAACCCACACATGAGCCGGTATACGACCCGAATTAAAAACTGGCATCATTGATATTTTTAAACAAAAAAATCCATTAAAAAGATCCAAACGGATCTGAGTAACAAGAGAAACGAAATATACTACTCAGCACTCACCGGACCTTGTCGGAGACACCATCGCCGTCACAGGCGCCGCCGCCGCCGGTGGTTCTCTGCCGTTCCGTCGCTCTCTCTCCTCATCTCGTTCCTCTCTCTCTCCTCATCTCGTTCCTCTCTCTCTCCTCCCGGTTTGTAGCCGCCGGATAAAAGTATCGACCACCGGTCCGAGTAAAGGACCACCGGTCCGAGACGGGACCACCGCTCACCACCACCACCGCTGGTTCTCCCTCTCTCTCTTCTTGATCTCCTTCTCTCAGTCTCTCCCTCTCTCTCGTCTCTGTCTTTATCGTCGCACCACCACCTAACAATGGTGGTGGTGGCTCGTTTTGTTGTTCGAAAAAAAGGGGTGTACAACCGGTAGAACAGAGAGAAGAGTGGGGGTCACCTGGTCAGAGAACTGCCACGCATCGCCACTCGCCGCCACCGCCACGGTGGTTGCTGGCCGGTTCTTCAGAGGGTGAGAGAGATGTAGATGTGTGTTGTTTGTGTATATATGATCGAGAGAGAGAGGGATGAGAAGGATTATGTTGTCTGCTGTTCAAATCGAGAGAGAAAGAGAGAGTGTGAGGTTTGTGTGAGTTTAGGTTAGTATGCAGCCAAAGGGGGTTCAAGATTGGGTATAAATAGACTGGGAAATTTTTATTGCCTTTTGAGTATACAAATTGTATCTAAGTTAGTTGTTTTATCCCTTGAATCAATATCTCCTGAAGAGATTTGAATATCTTGTAGAGATTGGCAAATCTTGAGTAGATTTTATGAAGATCTTATAGAGATTTTACAAGATCTTGTAAGATCTTGTACAGATTATGTAGTAAATCTACTAATATATTACGTGCAGGTTTAGGCTTGTGGGTTTTGGGCTTGGGCCCAGGGCACACAAGCTCATCTCATGTGTAAGTGGCCCGTAATTCCTACGGGACCCGATATCACAACCCAAACTCCAAAAGCATAAAATATTCGTGTAACATCCATATTTATCGGTGTCGTCAGTATTTCGTACGGTTTCAGTGTATCACCATTTAATTTCCAATAGTATCTCCGTAGATCGTCACACGCGCACTACAGAACCGCATAAGCGTTCCTAAGCTTACTGAGGCCCTAATTAAGTTAATTTGCGTCGTAAACACTATTTAATGTCGTGTAAATCGCCTGTTAATCACGTAATTAAGGGCGTAAATTACCGGTTGTCACATTCTCCCCCTGTTAATAAAATTTCGCCCTCGAAATTTAGACTGCGTTAACTCCTTAGAGTTACGTTATGCGTAGAAAATATGAATAGTACCAAAGTGAACGATCATGAAGTCGAATGAAGACTTATTCGAATGATGTGAGTTCAAGGACGTGTCACAAGATGCAAATGATTTCTAGAAATGATCGCATCCAATAAATGAACTTAGATTTCAACAAACTAAAATGTACTAGTTTGCATGAAACGCTCGATCATGATCAGCGCAAGCTGCAAGTTCTACCGACGCCACAAGGTGTCGTAGTGAATGAAACAATTCAAATATAGCGGTGATCGAACAAGTATCACCTGTGTTTTGCATAAAACGCTCAATCATGATTAGCCCAAGCTACAAGTCTGTACTGACACCACGAGGTGTCGAAATCAACAAACGACATAATGGAGTCGTAGACCAAATAAATCTACTACGACTCAGAACAATGAGACGCTTGTTAAAACGAATTCGAATATGATGTTTCCAATACATCATATGGTGTCTTGAATTGAATATGTGTAATGAACAAGTTCAAACAATTGAATTTTGATTTCGGCGCAAGCCGACAGTAAATACATGTATCGACGAGAAAGCTTTTGGCATGGTCACAACGAAAAACCATGTATGTAACTTGAAAAGAAAAGAATTTTCAAGAAAATGTGTTGACTTGATAACAAGGAAGCCAACAATTTCAATAATGCGGGTCATTCGAATCACAAGCGAAATAATATTTGAACTTTAATGAAACGCTTTATTCGAAACGAAACCACATGCGTAACAAACGATGCATGCGTAACATATGAATTTTCAAGAAGTGAAGCAAATGAACGTTTGCTATAATGAAGAAGTTATTGTGATGCAATGACTATTAAGAGGAGTAGAGATGCGGAAATCTACTCAGTAAGTGTGAAAGTCGAAATTTCAATAAAAGAAATTTAAGGACTTTACCTGGGGTTGCATGTGATAACCAGTTATTAGGTGACATTACCATAGCGTATTCATCGTAAACAAGTTAGGGGGAATGCGGGGACATACGTCTTCTTCTTAGCATGACTTGTGTCGTTTGCAGGACCGCGTGCCAAACTGCCGCTTCCTCGAAATTCGTATGTGGTGTACTTCAACCTCCGTTGATGTATAGCTTAAGTTTCACGTATAGTTGTGCACTAGCATTTCGTTTCGCATAGAATGTGATGTACTCCGACATCTGTTGACGTAAAATTTGAGTTCTATGCATTCTCGTGCACTAGCGTTTCGTTATGCGTAGGCTGCCTGCTCGGGAAGTTAAAACATCATAGACAATATGTATAATTGTGTGTGCCTGAATTAATATTTGCAGTTCCTATGTGATGACCTTTAATGAACTTCAACATAAGTTTCTGAAGGTCTTACATGCATGTTTCCTAAACTCTCAGAGTTTCGTGTACTGTATGCGACTGTTTTATGTATCGTGGGTAAAACACCACTTTATCGTATGTTGGGAAACAAAACTTTTGACTGTTTGTTTTTCGGCAACGGTTGGAGACCATATTCGAGTACTATGCGTTCTGAATGTATTCAGGTTTTAGTATTCTAAGTTCCCAAAGGAAAGTGAGGTTAGAGCCAAGGTATTCCTACAGGAAACCCTATTGTAGGATCGTTTTCTGACCCAGAGTCGATCAGAAGAGTTTATCTCTAAACGAAAGGCGGAAACAGATGTGTAGAGTTCAATTCAGCAAGATTCACACTATAAACTGTTGTATGATTGATTTCACAATGATTTACAACCTGACAACACTTCGGCAGCACTTCGTTGCTCTAGCCGAAAAGTTTCTGAAAGTTACAAATGATGAAAGTTTGAAGGGTATATATAGGCTAGACCCTGACCATTTGAAGGTGACATGCACCCTTCAAACGGTCACCTCTCAAACGGTTACAACCTCAAACGGACATCTTTTTAAACGATAGGCTTCAAACGGTCAAACATCCAATTCTTGTTTCATGTGCATTTGATGTTTTCACGTGTATTCCATTTGATGATGCTCATAATGATGTCATCTATGTGATGTCATCATCAATAATGATGACCTCATGCTTGTTCAAAACCGCAACGAACCCGAGACTCGATAAAAAACGAAGTCGACAGATGTGTGCACCAACAGACTCCCCCTCAGATGTTGACGAGTCTTAAGTGTCGAGTCTTCGCATCTCCAGTCTTTATCAGTCCTCTCGAACTCTTTGAAGTGTCTGACGTTGTAAGAATCCTCAAATTTTATCTCTTCTCTTTTCATCACCAACAGACTTCCCACGAACAATCTCTACTCAGATGTCTTCAGACTCCCCCTTTCGATATGCTGGGATCGCAGTCTGGCATGTTGAAATCACAAAGTCCTCAGGTATCGGAACCTGGCACTCTATCTTCAGGTTCAAGATCGAAACCTGGCTACACCTGCACATTCTTAACCCAGAAGTAAATTTCACAAATTAAACATTTGACAAATTTATCAATCCAGATTCTCTCTCAAATTAAACCAGAATGATTTATCAATGATAAATTCTGATGAACCATTTGCAAAACGTAATCATTTTTCTTTTCAAAACACATTCTCCCAAACCATCTGTTCATCATGTTTAGCACTCGGAATTTTGAAAATTAGCTCTCCAACAGCAGTTGTCAAAAATCTTTTTGTATTTTTCAAAATTTATGCTAAAACACACTAAAAATATTTTTGGATTTTTGAATGAAATGAAAAGCAATAAAGAAATATTTACAGAAATTATTTTTGTGAGTTTGTGCAAGAGGATCATATCAGTTTTTGACAAGTCACAAGTACCGTTGAGTTTAGTTACACATTAAGAATTAAACAATTCACTTAGATTGCCAATATACTGATCCACTTAAATTCTCACACAAATTTCAACTGATTCAGGATATGAGTTAGGTGTATTAAGAACTTAAACTCATTCATGTGTCCCACCTCTTGAATATACTCCCGTATCCAGATCCCAATATTCAGTCTTACAGGTGAGTATACCACAGATGATATCTGTAAGGGTTAAATTGCGAGGGCCGTGAGAGCTCAGGTCGATACTCCCGTATATGCAGAGAGATGACGGCTTCGACTTTTGGTATGTCCCCTTTAGAGGATCTTTTGAATTACAACAGCAATGACTATAAATTTTATTGTTTCATCAAGTTGCTGAGGCCGAGCTTATATTTCAAAGCATTTGCAGAAAGTATTATACGGGGACTAGGTCAGAATTTCCATTCAGCAGAAGTCCCGGGATAATACCCCAGATATCACTGAGTATAAAGACCTAGTATCTCAGAAAGAGGGACCTTTCAAATGAGATTTCAGGGGTTACCTATATATCCAAGTAGTGTTCCCCACGAAACAAGCAAGTTTGAATTTAAGTTTATATCCCGAAAAAGCTTACTAAATGTGTAAAAACCTATCGGCATATCAACAGTGAGACCGTTTAACGCTATTTAAACATTACATTTCTTTAGCATACTGTAACTGTCTACTGATGTACTATCATTTCCTCTTTTTTTTGTCAACAAAACTCATTTTTGAATTTATCATGTTTTTGGCTTTTCAAATTTTCTAATGTTTTTGGATTTTCTGAAATTTTACTCCCCCTAAAATGCAAACACATTAAAGAAAATTTGAAAACAAACTATACAAGAAAATTGACAACTGATATCAAATCGCTTCAAATCGCCATCCACTTGGCATAAACAATCAGAACTCCCCCTTTCACAAAACTATTTTCTCATTATGATTTCAAAACACTTAAGTTTGTTTTAACCAAAATGATTTTTCCGGAAAATAAGTTTTGTTAATTTTACCACTTTGTAGGTTAGGGGTTTGGTTCATCATATTGTCCATTCAATCACTTGTATGAGGATTACATCAAGTTCAAACTAATGACCTTGAGTAATCACTTTGTCAGAATCAACCTCTTACCACTTGTAAGTATATCCAAAATATTTAATCACATGTAGGAATAAATCATCTACACAAACCATTTTACCAATCAAAATGTCGATTCCTGCTTCGCACTTACCAACCTGGAAGCTCCGGCATAGCACACTTAACCTGTAAACATTTAACCATTTTAAGATTCATTTACAAAATCAATTATCAAGAATGATGCCGATTCCTGATCCACAATTACCAACTTGGGATCTCCGGCAAGTCAGATTTTTCAAGTAAAAAACACAGACACCCAAGCCAGACCTGCTTTGGGTGTAACTTTCTCAACTTCACTAGAGGTTGGGCTGTAAGTTGCCTTCTTTGATTCGTAAAATTCCTTTACCCCTTTTACTTTTCCCTCAACCATTTTCCCAAAATGTTTTTTAACATTTCCATTAAAAGCTTTCTCAATATCAAATTTTTTCTTCTCAGAATAGAACTGATTCGAAATTTCAACCTTTCCAACCTTTGATTTAAAATTCTCAGCTCTCAATGGTGGAAAATGAACATCATCCATTAGAGACACTGAGTTTTCACCCTTTTTAACAACTTGTGGCTCCTCTGACTTTGTGGAATCAGATTCATCGCCAGATTTTACCTCTGATTTCTTAACAACCCAAGATTGGTTGTCAAGATTTCCCCTCTTCTTGTAAAACCTTTTCGAACACTCTCCAACTTCATATGCTGAATTTTTGAACACTTTGAATCTTTCAGTTGGAGGTTCAACATCAACAATATTTTCTTTAAGTTTTGAAGAAACTTCCTGTTTTGTTTGAGTAGCTT
>JARYGA010050922.1:0-47234 GCA_030545235.1 Helianthus tuberosus | reverse complement strand
AAATCACATTCTATTCCGGTCTTCGCTTAATCATGCGTTTGAACCGTAAACCCTTCCTTAAAACCAACCGGTCTAAGTTACGACTTAAATAAGACCCGTTATGAATCTAATAGGTTAATAAAACCTTCGTTCTAGATTGAGAGCCCCAGTTGAAGTACTTGTGCTTGCTGATTAGAATATACGGCTGAGTATAAATTGCATTGTTAGCTCAGGTAAATACTCTTAACTTATTTTCCCTATACGGGCTTGGGATACGGTATTATAATAATACCGCTTTGTCGGGTATTGAATGTTTGATCATATTGTGGTTAACTTATTGAGGTAACCCGTTTTAATCTGTATTGTTTGAATTAAAAGCCTTTAGGGGTTAATGACCATGTCCCGAATATCCTCGGCATCATTATAATATAATGGTCACGTCTTAAGCACGGGGTGTAGGCGTACACCTGACAGTTGCTTAAGGGAAACGGTATCTCACTCTCTTGTGGGCCTATACTTGTGGCGTGTCTGTTAATCTTGACTCGGTTTCTACATCGGGCCCTGAATGTATAACGAATTTGTAAATCTGTATACAAGATTATTTTAACTGATTGTCCCAAGTTATAAAAGATATTTTGTGCCTTGTGCAATCAAATCAATTTTCTTAAACATTTTCAAATGAGTCAGTTAATTGTATTTACCAGTGTAAACTGACGTATTTTCCAAAAAGTTTAAGTGACAGGTATTGTACGAAATTGGCTGGGATACCAAGGCGTTAATAGGGAATCTCGCATGTTCTAGATGCCCAAAGTCTGTTGAATAATGTTATCTTTCCGTCTTCTGATCTGCCTGTGGATCCAACTTACATTCCGTTGTAATAATTTGATGTTACTTTTGAATCAGATTGTAATATATTTATCTTTTGCTTCCGCTGTGCATTTAAATTGTGTTGTTTGACCATGATGATATCAACTACGTCACGATACTCCCCACCGGGCCCACCGGTAATACGTGGAAATATCGGGGTGTGACATTGATGTACATGATTTAATGTTAAAATGTGATTTGATTAAATTTTTAAACGTTTTTAAATTATTAACTCTTTGTTTTGTTACAATTAGGACTCACTCAGAGTAACTGACTTTTTAGCTTGCATGTCTAGTTAAACACGTTGATGCTTGATATGAAGTCCACGACATGGATTTAAGGCTCCCTTACTTTTGGACAGATATTTTATCAACATTAGTTGACCCACTATGTTATTTGATGTTTTGTTGAAGACAATGTAATCAATACTTGATGTTTTAATGTAATTTTCCTTGCTATGTGATGACTATTATCAGTTTAAGAACTATATGTTGATGCAATGATCCAAATGTAGGGCTTTCCGGGTTTAGGGTCTTACAAATTTGTCAAATATTTCACCTTTCATGAAGATGAAAAAGGAAAGAAATTCAAGAATAGGCAAAAAAGGATATCAAACGGACATTTGGTGTTCTAAAGCAATAATGGCACAATGTGCACCACCCGACACGCGCATAGTCACCAAAAAATTGGAGGCACGTAATGTATGCGTATATCATATTTCATAATATGATTCTCAAATACACGAGTCATACAATTAGTTAATACGAGGAAAACACCATTAATGAGGACGTTCAAGTATTTAAAATAATATATAAAAGGGCCAGTGATACGAGAAGAGTATAACATGAGTTTATGGATTAGAGGATATGTTGATGTGGTATTGAACTACCGGTCTAGGATTAGGGATGGTTATAATAAGTGGCCTAAGATGAATGACCAATTTCTCTAAATAATTATGAATTGTGGCGCTCCTCCCTACAATTTATGTATATGCGTCAAACCACCTGTGAAAGACATTGTATTCATATTTTGTTACTGTTTGATAGCCTTTTGAGTCCCATATCAAATAATTCGCTTGGATAATTTGCTTTTTCTTATCTTGATTCATATTTTATTGTCTATATCCTTTCTTGTTTTCATTTACATCTTCCATATAGGGGTGTTCATCTTCTCGCTTATAGTACAGAAGAAATGAATAATGTTATTGTTCATTCATCAATGTCAAAAAGTGATGTAGCTTCCTTTGTGTAATGACGTGACCGTGTCATCCCGATCAGTCAAAAACCCAATTAACCTAGTTAGCTAGGGTTAGTCGAGTATCGAATCCACGAAGAGCATGTGGTTAGTATCGCACGACATGTTCGACTATTTACAAAGAATGTACAAAGTGATTATGAAGTTTGCTAATTTTATTTGTTTGTTTGATTGTAAAAATAAGTCGGAGTGAACCGACAAGTGGTTATTATCTAAAACAATGTGTGATTAACTAAAATTGTAAACTAAACTAAAAAGTTGAAACAAGAAATTAGAATACGGATCACACCCGGTTCGATAATTGCAAGACCTAGGGTTCCTACATGTTTTAACTTGATTCAATTACATATAAGTGATTAACGGATTACTATCACGAAACCTAGGTGCCAATTGCTATCTACGTTATAGACAACGGAGCACAATGCACTTCATTACCTCGTACATGTAAATCCTAACCTAAGATAAGGCATAATTGCACATAACCATTTCACAAAGTCATAACTTTATCATCGTTCGACAATTTACGAATTCGAAACAAATGCAAGACAATTATCAAAGGTTTAAAATACGAAACAATTTGTCACAAAATCAAATCAAAATACAAATGCATAAACCCTAGAAATCTTACAAAAATCTACACCGGGGTGAAACCGAAGAGACTAGCCGCTCATGGTTGAATGGACGTGATCACCGAATGACGAACACGAGCACCACACCATGATCTTTGAGTCTTGGAGAAATTATGGAGATTAAGGGAAGGTGAAGGTGGAAGGATGAAGATGATGGTGATGATGATGGTGGAATTGATTAGGTTAGAGATGATGGAGAACGGTTAGGTTTTAGGTTATAGGTGAAGGTTAGGAATCAATTAGGTGTGAAGAGATGTTTTTGGAATGGGTTAGATCATGTTTAGATGATCCCTCATGGTGTTTTTTATCATTCACAACTCGTAACCACCGAAAACTTGGTCAAAGATGGTTTTAATTCATCCCAACAACCAAGAAACTCAAATTTCGCGATAGCAGAAACTAGGGGGCGTCGCCGACGCCATTTAGGGCGTCCCCGACGGCCCCTGGATGTTCCAAGTCCTTCTGAACGCGCTAATCTACTGCCTACGAACTTTTTTGCCAATGGAGGGTTCTGGAGGGCGTCGCCGACGCCTCCTGGTTTTGCTGGTTTCCTGCGAAAACTGTTTTCTTCATAACTTCTTCGTTATAGCTCCGTTTTACTCACTGTTTTCGCCCACGTACTTGTAATTCAGCCCTCTGTCATGCCGTATTCCAATATTTTCATTTTAAATCCATTAGAATCCCCCATAAACACGTCCAATCTTCATGGTTAACCCAGTTTTGTTCATTTCACATCCCCGGTTGACCCGATTCGTGTCCCGGTGCTCCGTTTAGCTCCCGATTAGCTCCTTAAACTCTTTTAGACCTGTAAAACACAAATCCCATTAAAAGTAGGCTATTCAAGATTAAAAGCTACGTAAAAACATCAACTTAAGCATAAACGATCACCGGTTTTCAACCACGTATCATGTAACGCTAAGAAATTGATCATTCTTTTTACCTTACTCTTTCACAGTTAGAGCAAGCTGAAAACATCATACCAACTTAAATAACCTATGTGTATATTAAAACGTTAGGATTGATCATCCTATTTAGCTAATGTTCAAGATTTGTCTCAAAATTATAATTTATAGAGTAAATTACAAAGTTCGTCCTTTATGTATGTCATTTATTACAAAGTATGTCCTTTATCTTTAATAAGCTCAGAAAACATACTTAATGTTTGCAAACCCTTACACGTTATGTCCTTTAGCTCTAACTGAGTTAATTTTCATAGTTAAGTCTGACCAATTGGAGCCCACATGAGGGTATCTTGGTCATTTTACCCTAAATATTAAAATAAATAATCATAAAAAATAAAAATAAAAATATATTAATAATCTTTAAAAAAAATATACACAGACATAATCTTTCTCTCTCTATATCACATTTCTATTTCTCTCTCTTTAACTTCCCTACCACCACCACCACCACCTCCCCACCACAACCACCGTCACCACCATCCACCATCCACCTGCCACCTACCACAACCACCACCCCACCAGAGTTCGAAACAAAGTTCATCATCATCAGATTTGGGGGTTTTGATTTGGTCTTGGGTTTCTTATTGCTTGAGTTTTATTGCACAACATACCTACACCATTAACATCAGCACCATTCAAACCCAAACCATTCAAAGAACAACCATTAAACCCAACCCTTACCATCTCTGCACTTCTGGATATCCAACGACAGCGGCCAAGATCTCCGACGACGGCAACCTTTTATCATAAAACACTCAAACCTACTCAAATCATAAAACACTAACAGTCAATTATATCTTACAAATCAATCTCCTCACAAGCCTACCTACAGTATCACAGTACCTACACACATATCCGTTCAAAAACTGATGCAAAATCATTCTACAAACATTAACGAAATCGGATACCTTGATCAGTAGCATCAATTGATGTATGAGAGTAACCGGACTCCGATCCGGAGACCGGTCGTGAAGCAGAGCAGCACTTTTTGTCTTCAAACGTCTCTGCGGTGGCATTCGGAGCCCTAGAGAACGTTAAACACGGAAAACGACGGAGAATCGAGCGGTTTTGGAACGATGAAGAAGAGATAGAAGCAGGTGTGAGAGAAACGAAAACCCTAGGATTTTTGGTGGAGATGGAGAGTGTAGGTGATAGAGAGAGGATCGACAGCGGCCAAGATCTCCGACGATAGTGGTTGAGGTGCGAGTGGTTGTTGCTGAGGGTGGCGATGGACGGTGGTTGAGGTGATAGTGGTGGTGGCTGATGATATATTAGAGAGAGTTAGGTTGGGAGAGAAAGACTCAGACAAAGGTAAGAAAGTTAGAGAGAGAAAGAACTATATCAGTATTTTTTATAATTGTTTATTTTAGTAATTAGAGTAAAATGTCTAAAATACCCTCATGTAGGATCCACCTGGTCAGATTTAACTATAAAAACTAACTCAGTTAGAGCTAAAGGACATAACACGCAAGGGTTTGCAAACATTAAGTATGTTTTCTGAGCTTATTAAAGATAAAGGACATACTTTGTAATAAATGACATACATAAAGGACGAACTTTGTAATTTACTCTAATTTATATCACCTTTTCGATTCTTTTCTTACCTGTAAAATTCTTTTCATCAAATACCTATTAGACTTAATAAAGTATGAAAAATATGTATATTATATAACCGGGGATTGGTTCACCATGAAGAATCGAAAAGATTATATAATTTAAACTATCAAATAGATGTTACACATTTCATTTACTATTGACACTACTAAGAAACATGTGATAAAATTTAAATTATCAAATATATATTACATGGTTCGTTTACTATTGATACTACTAAGAAATCGGCATGTTTCCGACGAAGTTTTTGGTCGAAAAATGTTGTTTCTGGCCAAATTTCGACAATAAGTTGTTTGTCGGAATAATCCAGTCGGAAAAAATTGAGACAAAATCAGGGCTTAGTTCCAAAAAAGTTCTGACTACTTTCTAACTATTATCTTCATTTTCTTTCTATGATTTTCCGCCGCATACACAGTGTAATTAGATAAAATTGTTTTTATAAGCAAATCCCTGACAACCCATAAAAATGAGGAATGAGTAAATGGTAAGTTGAAAGTTGAAAGTAATGCCTAAAACAAAATTTCCAAGCAGAAATCACAAATAAAAAGAATTTTACGTTACAATATGGCAGTTGCAACTTACTAGTTTTTAACATGATATTATAGTTGAAAAAAACTGATATTTCCGTGGTAAAAAATAAAAAATCATATTAAATGCCTGGTCGGTCCTTGTGATTTGTAATTTTAGTGGAGTTGGTCCCCAGACTTCAATAGTTACATATAGGTGATCTAGTGGTTGCATTTTTTAAACTTGTGTGATCCTTGTCACTAACCCATATTAGATTCCTTAGTATAGTATATGTAAAATGTCTATTTTACCAATGAGGTTAAAGATAAAATACTAAAAAGAGTAAAAAAATAAAACATATGGATCCACTTTATTTAATTAAAACACAAAAAAAACACCCTTCATCTTCGTCCTCCTTCTTCTTTCTCTCCCTCTCTCTCAAAAACCCTACCACCATACTGGTTGTTTCAGGTTCTGGGTCTGGGTCTAGTTTCAGTAACGATCGTGCCGACAAAGATCTCGTGGAGCCTGCCCGGTTTGATTTTCTTAAGAAGAAACAGATTCCTAGGTTCCGACGAGGTGGTTTCGATGTCGTGGGCCTGTTGTTTCCCCCTTTCACTATCTTCTCTTATCCTCTCACGTTAAGTGTAAGTGTGTTTGGTTCGGTGCGTACTTTTACTTTTTACAAGAATTTGGTTTTTACTTGTGTGACAACCCTCACTAAACCAGGTATCCGTACAACTTGATTAATAATTAATTATTGCTTAATTACTGTGCTTGCTTGAACTTGTGAATAAACTGCTACTTGAACACTGATACATGTACTTACTTGCATCATACTTTACTTGCTGTCACTACATTATTTACATGACTGAACCTTAGTGACAAACATGATGCACAAAAGGCACAGTAGCACTAACGGATAACCTATTGAACATGTTGATAAAGCCAGCATCAGGCAAACACTGCCTCTAAGGCCTGTATGAGCCAGAAATATTTTGCTACACTAGTGGTGAGTGTAGGGATATAAGGGTTGTAGAACTGCGTCTCTAGGAATAAGTCACAATGACTGGATGTGCCTAAAACGTACTCTAAGTACAAAACTCAGCACTTTACATAACAATTCAGCTTTTAGCTAACTAATAAAGTGTCAAAACATGAGAAAAATATTACTAGACACTTTCCAAAGTGTCAGAAATGAGTTGTGTCACTAAAAAGGGTATTAACGACACTTTAAGCTTTGTTAAGCACTTTAACGGATTACTATCCAACCAAACAACCGGACTATACCCGAAACATGAAAATATTGTTATTTTCATTATTTATCTTTTTCTGAGCCAGTTAGGGTCCCTGAGTACCCTAACACCCACTGTAACGCGTGACACACCACTAATAACTGGGTTAAACACTTAACTATACTTAACCTAACTATTTAAACTAACTAACTAGTTGGTTTCGGACTAAGACCCCCCCCCCCTCTCTAACCGGCCCCAACTAGAAGGGGACACCCCTTGTCCTTGATTTGTTATTTTAATCCTCTTGCCTAAAATCTAGTGGGCACATGAACCATTGGGTAATTAACTTGTTAATTATCTATAAGATCTTGGTTTAACACTACATAACTTTCATCACTCATCACAACACTCACACACTCCTCTCTTGCCCTCTAAGGCTTCGGCCGAGATCCCCTTGCCCATCCATCATATCTTTCGGTTTCCATCTTCACATTCCAACATCATACAAGCTTCAAGGATCACGTATTAGGAGGCTTAGTGCACTCGGAGTTTGAAGGACCTCTTTATCTTGCTTTTATCCACGCGTTCTTTCGCCTAGATTCTTCCCTAGCCTCGAGCTAGTGGTATGTTACTTAAATCACCTTCTTGAACTATTCTAAAGTGGTTAATACGATTTGTAACGGTTAAAACTCGAAATCTTACAAGATGATACTTTAAAGTCTACTAAAAATGCTATAAGTGTTGGATAAAAGCTCATATGTTGTGTAAATGTTGTAGTAATTGAAATTTGTGATTATTTAGACCCGATCTATGTTGTGGTAGCTCGGATCATCATTTAACCCGGTTTGGTCATGATCACGAATCATGACATAAGGTTGTTTTGAATAGAACAAGGGTTAAAGGGTGAAACTCTACCACACACGAATCATGAACTTGTGTAAAAGTGTTTTAGCTTGTACAATAGTGTTTAAAACTAGCAGATCTACGTATCTGCAAGTGGTATTTTCAAAGGACCAAGCGTTAAAGAAATCATACTTTAAAAGACGGATCTTACACTAACAAGAATGGTTTTTAGAACACACAAGTGTGTAAACACTTGTGTAACACAAAGTTTCGACGCAATAACTATTTTTGTAAAAGTGGACGAGAAGTTGTAAAGACGGAACTTCCATAAAAACGAGGTTTTTACAAAATCGGATTGTTTAAATAAAGATCCACTAAAAGTAATGAGATTTACTTCACAGTTTGGATAAACCACAAGTTCATGAAGTTTATGCGATTTATATACATATTTTGACTAGTTTGTGATTTGAACATGGTTTTGGTTGATTGAGAAAATTGTTGGTTTGATTTATAAAAGAAAATGATACGCTTGAAAGCGTGGCCACCTCCAG
The DNA here is from genome assembly GCA_030545235.1 of Helianthus tuberosus. Lineage (NCBI taxonomy): Eukaryota > Viridiplantae > Streptophyta > Magnoliopsida > Asterales > Asteraceae > Helianthus > Helianthus tuberosus. The sequence goes on along the minus strand of JARYGA010050922.1, from coordinate 38,793 downwards.
TTACAGAGGAAACTCTGGCGAAATTTTTCTAAAACCTAACACTTAGAAATATTTTCACTATAAGTGTTAGAAATACATTTTGACTTGTTTTCAAAATATAGATTTCGCCACTACTTATTTACAAAACATCGGAGGTGGGATTTTCACAAAATAAAACGTGATACATAAATATATTTAGTATATATTTTTCACAACATCACTTGTATAAGTGTTTATGATTATTTTGTGAACTACGTAAATATTATTTTTAGAGTAAAAATAATATTACTAAGTATTATTTTGGGGAAAATCACATGTATTAAAATATAATATTTTTGGGAAGAATATTTATATTTTGGAGTTGGAAATAAAATATATTAAGTGAGACTTAATAATGAAATCTGAATGTTACGAAAACACATGTATTAAATCCCCTATCCTTGGGAAGGAGAATAACTACCAAGTATATACAAAACGTGAACACGAAATAGTTGCCTAACTATTTCCCAAAAACATAAACCATAAAGCTAAGGCACGGCCGTCCGTCTAATAGAGTTAGCACGTGTAGGTCGTCATACAGCTGATTGATTTGGAGGCATACTTGGTAGAGACGCACCACTGTGAGTTCATGTCCCCCTTTTCTCTAACTGTTTTCAGTTTTCTTAACTGCGGGGGTGAAATACATGTTACTTTGATTATAAGTACATTATACATGGTATGGTTAGCGTAAGGAGGTTTACTACTTAGATCATGTGAGTGGGTAGGCAGAAACTGGAGGCCATTAATCCTCATGGTAGGACCGAGGGACGTAAGCGGTAGATCTATCTGGGTGTAGCGAGCCCAACTCTAGGCCCAACAGAACGGACCTCTGAGAGGCCCAACAGAACGGACCTTGGAGTGACTTTGTACCCAACGCTAAATTTGCTAGGTTTGAGTCTTCCTACTTGCACTTCACATATATCAATGGCCTTGCAAACCATTGGTGATCTCTTTTTTCTTATTTGCTACATACCAAGACTATTTTTATACTCACAAAGGTTTACTTACTCACTTACACATGAACTCGCTCAACATTATTGTTGATTTTTCAACTTACATGTATTTTAGGAAATTAAAGATCTGGCGCGGTATGTTATGTTTTCCCGCTGCATAAGGGTTCCAAGGTCATCGCAGTTTAGGAAATGTGACTCTTTCCTAGACAAGTCACAAATCTTAAACTGCGTTTATTTCATGTCGGTGTTTATGTTATTCAAGACAATGTTTTATGTTATGTGGTTGTAAGTCTCTAAGACAATGTTGTGTTACTCTGGTTTTAAAACATAATCAAATGGATGATCTTGCATGATTTTATTTCATATAGCTTTGTTATGGTTAAGCTATGGTATTAAGAAGTCACACCAAAATAACCACGCTTCCGCAAAGCCAGGGTGTGACAACTTGGATATTATAATGTTGAAGATGTTATTTGTAATATGTTTATGATTAATTATACAGATCTCCTTTATGTTTTGTTTATGTCTTTAATTTTGTTGGATTTCATTGATTTAATTTTTGTCACATGAAAGCAAGGAACGAGTACATGGTAATATGAAAATAACGCCTAAAAAGAATTTCCAAGCATAAATATTTATGGAAAATGACTTAAATACTATAGTGCAATGTTATTAAAACCGGACCGGAATGATCTTGTCGACAGAGATCCTGTGGAGGCTGCCCAGTTTGATTTTTTTAAGAAAAAAAGGAATGCCTAGGTTTCGGCGAGGCGGTTCCGATGCTGGGACCGGTCGTTCCACCCTTTCACTTTCTTCACGTCAAGTGTAAGTGTGTTTGGTTCGGTACATACTTTTGTTTTTACAAGAATTTGGTTTTTCCTTGGATATGATAATGTTGAAGGTGTTGTTTGAAATATGTTTATGATTAATTATGCAGGTCACCTTTATGTTTTGTTTATGCTTTAGTATTGTTGGATTTCATTGATTTATTTTTTTGTCACATAAAGCAAGGAACGAGTACATGGAAAAATGAAAATAAAGCTTAAAAAGAATTTCCAAGCACAAATATTTATGGCAAATGACTTAAATACTATCGTGCAACGTTATTTAAACCGGTCCAAAACGATCGTGTCGACAGAGATCTCGTGGAGGCTGCCCGGTTTGATTTTCTTAAGAAGAAACGAGTGCCTAGGTTCCGGCAAGGTGGTTCCGATGTCGCGGACCAGTTGTTCCACCCTTTCACATTCTTCTCAGCTCCTCTCACATCAAGTGTAAGTGTCTTTGGTTCGGTACATACTTTTGTTTTTACAAGAATTTGGTTTTTCCTTGGACATGATAATGTTGAAGATGTTGTTTGAAGTATGTTTATGATTAATTATGCAGGTCACCTTTATGTTTTGTTTATGCTTTAGTATTGTTGGATTTCATTGATTTATTTTTTTGTCACATGAAAGCAAGGAACGAGTACATAGTAATATGAAAATAAAGCTTAAAAAGAATTTCCAAGCACAAATATTTATGGCAAATGACTTAAATACTATTGTGCAACATTATTTAAACCGGTACAGAACGATCGTGTCGACAGAGATCTCGTGGAGGCTGCTCGGTTTGATTTTCTTAAGAAGAAACGTGTGTCTAGGTTCCAGCAAGGTGGTTCCGATGTCGCGGACCGGTTTTTCCACCCTTTCACTTTCTTCTCAGCTCCTCTCACATCAAGTGTAAGTGTCTTTGGTTCGGTACGGTACATACTTTTGTTTTTACAAGAATTTGGTTTTTCCTTGGATATGATAATGTTGAAGATGTTGTTTGAAATATGTTTATGATTAAATATAGAGATCCCCTTTATGTTTTATTTATGCCTTTAGTTTTGTTGGATTCAATGATTTATTTTTAGTCACATAAAAGCAACGAACGAGTACATAATAATATGCAAGTAATGCCTAAAAAGAATTTCCAAGCACAAATATGTATGAAAAATGACTTAAATACTATCGTACAGTGTTATTAAAATCGGACCGGATTTGCAATCGAATCGGATACGGATATGTTTCGTTAATCATGATATATAATCACTCGATCTCACTCATTGAGACTCAATATATTATACATTGGGGGTTCCAGAGCAGCAATGGTATGGTTTGCAAAATCCCTATTTATAAAATCCCGATACAAAATATAATGGAAGATGTACTACTCAAATTCCTAGTCTGACCCGCCAGTTTTTTTGTTCAACTGTCGATTTATGGTCCGACCAGCCTGTTCCAATCCGAACGATTTTGAGAGCATGAACCGGACTGACTAGGCCCCCTGTTTTGGTCCAACGGTCAGTCTAGTTTTCAAAACATTGGGTGTACACAATGTAAACAAATAAAGTTGTTTTTTTATAAGCAAATCCCATACAACACATAAAAATAAGGAATGAGTACAATGTAATATAAAATTAATGCCAAAAAAAGTCCAAGCACAAATATTTATGAAAAACACAATCATACAATGTTATTAAAACTAGCCCGGACCGGTCGATCGAATCGGACACGGATACGTTTCCTTAATCATAAAAGATAATCACTTGAAAAAAGTCACTGAACAAAAGGAGAAATAAAGAGTTTATGAGTTATGGTGAAGTTGATGTTTTGTTAAAGAAAATGTAATCAATACTTGATGTTTTAACGTACTTTCCGTTGCTATGTGATGACTATTATCAATTTAAGAAGTATATGTTGATGTAATGATCCAACTGTGGGGCGTCCCGGGTTTGGGGCCTTACAAAATTGTCAAATCTTTCACCTTTCCTAAAGATGAAAAATGAAAGAAATTCAAGAATCAACAAGAAAGGATATCCAACGGACATTTGGAGTTCTAAATCAATGATGGCACAATGTGCACAACCCGACACGCGCTTGGTCACCAAAAATTTGAGGCACGTAATATATGCTTGTATCATATTGTATAATATGATTCTCAGATATACGGGTCATGCAATTGTCAATACAATGAAAACACCATTAATGAAGACGTTCAAATATTTAAAATAATATAAAAAGGGGTTAGTGATCAGAGAAAAGTATAACATAAGTTCATGGATCAGAGGATATGTTGATGTGGCATTGAATTACTGTAACACCTCTAAAATTTACGCCCAATAATGTAGTGACACGTGTCATGGACTTGAATATGTGAAAACAAACTTTAGAGGGACTAAAGTTGACAAACAGTGAAACCATGTGATTATAAGGGTTCAAAGTGTCAACAATGGATAAATAGGCTCTAAAATAACCCTACATGATGTTTATAGTCTTAAATGGATAAATCATGGATCATACGAAGCGGAAGATGTAAGAAAGTGAGGAATTACAAACTACAGGGGCTAAACGTGTCAACATGTTGAATTTATACCTCTGAGTGATCTTTTAGCAAACCCGAAGCTTTGTAATGATAAAATATACTCACAAGAATATGTGATAAAAATTTCATGAAGTTTCGCCAACGTATGAGAAAGTTATGATCAAAACCGTACACGAAAGGTTAATTACGTTATCGTGAATTTCGTGACTTTTCGGGTAAGCGCAAAGCGAAACGAGGACATACCCAAGTTTATAAAAGTCTCAAGGTTTATAAAAGTCTGATTTAAGGGCCAAGAGTGCTAGATAAATAGCTTAAACACGTATCATAAGTTCAGGGACTAAAGTGCAACATTTGAAAACATTTAAAGCTGGTCGCCCATGCCCTCACGCTGCGCGACGGTGCCTCGCGCTATGCGAGCACCTGCCAGCGACAGAAATGTATACACAGGTGTCAGTCAGTCTGTTTTGCGAGTTGGTTCCAGCTGTGATCGATTATAGGACTCACCAATCAGCTTACATGCAATTTGGGGACCTTTGTTCACCTCTTATAACCCCTGCAACAGCCTTAATCAGATCAAAACTCCTTTAAAAGAACACCATAGTTGCAACATTCAAGAACACTTGCATTCTCTAAAATTTCAAGACAACTTCTGGAGCTTTCTGAGCATCAAGGCTACTTCCTAGTGATATCTAAGCTCTTTTAGGACTATTGTAAGTGTTCCAATCCTTTGCAAATTCGTTCTAGCTTAGTGTAATTACTAAAAGTCAAATATATCGTAAATATAGTTTGACTTTATGATTAAACGAAATGTGCTCAGTCATATCTCGAATTGAAGGTACCAACAAGTTGGTATTTATGAGTGTAACAAACCCCTAAAAGGGTATTATCAAATTCACACTCTAAACATGCTAATTGTCGAGTCAAAGATCGTTTCAAAAAGTCAACAGAATTGTTATTTGCAAAAATAAGCTTGATTAACAATGTAGGTTACATGCAACCTGTTTGATCATCAAAATAACTTTATAATAAATGTTAGAATGTGTTTCAACATGATCAACTTGACAATTTTCTGTTTAAACCCGAATCGGAACCGAAAGTCTCATAAATTGACTTTTCCTTTGACTTTCAGTTCTGATCCGTGCATGCATGTTTGAGATCTGCATTAGAGCATATTTTGGACCAACTTTTATATAAGATTAACCCTCTGGAATTTTACACCTTGATTCCATGTTTAACCGATTCATATGCATGTTACCGGTTTATGTTTAAATATGACTATTTTGCCCTTTTTGATATAAAACGCGATTTTTGAAAAAGTGAAAGAGTAGAATCATTTGTTACTGATTTATAAACTTGCACCAAAAATTTGACACCAATCCGAGGTCTGGATCGTGAGTTATGCTCAATATCGCAAATAGAACGGTTTTTATTAATTAAACGGCGTTATGAGCATAACACCTATCAAAACCTAATTTTTGACATCAAAGTGTATACCTACTGTTGTTATAAAATATTTTGGGAATTATAAGGATTTTTAATAATTTTTAAACTGATTGAATCATAGAGTTTTAGCCTTAAATCGGTTATTGTCGGTTTTGCCCTTTTGGGCTATAAAACGAGTTCTACAAATCCTTTTGACCCCAAACATTTTCTACTGATTTTATTTGTTAAATAAAGTATGTTGAGCTTTCTGGAATTATAAAAATCCCAGCTTTCTTTTACAAACCCGGAAACGGCTCCAAATCGCCTTTTTAAGCGTTTTCATCGCATAGTATGTACCATAACCATATTAAACATGTAAGATTGGTACCTACTGATGTTCGTAACATATTTTTATAAAATAACAGTGAGTACAAGTTTATAAACCCAGGTTTCCAGTTTTAACCTTTTAAGCCTAAATGAAATTACCAAAATACCCCTAAGGTGCATAGTTTGGTTTTAAATGATAAATTTTACGTATAGGTCATACCCTACTGTTATGACTTATTAAATTAAGTGTAATTACTGATTTAATCAGACCTGTAATTCAGAATGATATTTAAACTCTTTTATAATCGTTAAAATGACCAAAATGCCCCTACGGGGCTTATTTTGAGATGTAACTCGTTTCGGGCATAATAGAAGATATCTTATTGATATCACAACATATTAAAGGCATATTAACTTAGGAACCTGTGTATGACTCCTTTGGTTACTCGTTACGCACTTGTCGCGTTCGGATCGGCTTAGGTGACTAGTTCATTTATATTAGCCGAAGTGAGTCAAACCTTATCATTTTTGCCTCCAAATCCAGAATGTGTTTAGTATACCCATATTATACAAGTCTTCAAACTTGTCGGGTCTAAATCACATTCTATCCGGTCTTCGCTTAATCGTGAGTTGAACCGTTTATTTCCTTAAGACTAACCGGTCTAAGCTTTGGCTTAATTAAAGACCCGTTAGCATTCTAATTGATTATTTATGTCATCATTCCAGACTAGAGCCTTCCGGTAAATGGTACCTACGCTTACTTAAGCGAACACGGCTGAGTTATTAAATTCTTATTAATTAAGACAGGAGCTAGCTCAGGTAAATACTTTTAACTTATTTTCCCTTATACGGGCTTGGGATACGGTATTATAAAAATATCGCTTGGTCGGGTGTAGAAACCTTTTGATCGGAGATGATTGAATTGCATAATCCCGTTTTAATTCGTATTGCTTGATAACAAATAACATTGGGGGTTAATGAGCGTGTCCTGGATATCCTTGGCTCATTTTAAAAAGTGAATGGCCACGACGTAAGCACAAGGTGTAGACAAAACACCTCCTGTTGCATATGTAAAACGTATACTCATTCGTAAGGGTAACTTCTTGTGAGATTATATTTGTGGTGTGTCGATTAATCTTGTCCGGCTCGTATCGTATTGTATTGTATTGTATTGTATGATCACCGGCCCTAAATGTTGGACAAACATGTAAATCGGATACAAGATTTTTATTAATAAAATTGTCCCAAGTTATAAAAGATTAATCTTGCCTCTGTGCATTTTAATCAATGTGTCAAAAGATTTTGTGCCGTTTGCACTCAAATCAATTTTTAAACTCTTTTCAAAATGAGTCAGTTAAATTGTATTTACCAGTGAAAACTGACGTATTTTTCCAAAAGGTTAAGTTACAGGTACTGAACGTAATTGGCTGGAAGCTCAGGGCGATTATAAGGAATCTTGAAAGTCCTAGGCGTCTAAAGTCTGCTGAACAATGATTATGATTATTCGATCCGCCTGTGGATCTTTTTACTTTCCGTTGTAATACTCTGATATTACTTTATATTCGGATTGTAAAATATTTATCTTTTGCTTCCGCTGTGCATTTATATATTGTGTTGTTTGACTATGATGATATCAATTACGTCACGATACTCCCCCACCGGGCCCACCGGTGACACGTGGAAATCGGGGTGTGACAGGTTGGTATCAGAGCCAACATTGAGGGAATTAAACACTATCCTTTTTGTGTTTAATCTCAATGACACAATAGCACATTCTTTGACCTTCTGAGTCTAGACTTAACATAGGAATATTCTAAATCCTAATCTGGAAATTTTTGCTTCAAATTCTAATTGAATACGTCGCCAAGCGAAGAAGCTGTAATAGGAGTTCTCCACACTCGGAGCCTTGAAATGCTGAGCTTCGTACCGCGGCCAGGATGAAACGAGCCTACAAGGAAAAAGCATTCAGAAATAAGAATGAAGAAGAAACTCCTCTTACTGAAAATCGTTTCCTTAATAGTCCTTCTAAGGACGTATTTGTTATATATATTTTTTTCTTTCAGTTCCTTCAAGGACACATTATTCCTTTCAAAGACCCGCTTAGGGCAACTCTGTACTTTTATCTCCATATAATGGATTGATTAAACAAAGTTTTCATTCTAAACTTGAAACATGAAATAAATGGAAAATAACGTCCCTTAGAAGGGAAGTGCCTACGGGCTATAATAAACGTCTTCTGAGACTAAGGACAGTAGTAGCCTACAACTCCCTGTCAAGAAAAGGTGATGAACGTTGATTCACACCTAATTGCCGCGATCCCAAACGATCATGGCTTATAAATTAAACTTGTCTACGCGACTAGGCCATTTGTGCCATTATTGAAACTTTAATGCCTCGATTCTCTGAAGTCATGGCTTATAAACTTGTCTACGTGACTAGGCCATTTGTGCCATTATTAAAACTTGAATGCCTCGATTCTCTGAAGTCATGGCTTATAAACTTGTCTACGCGACTAGGCCATTTGTGCTATTATTAACTTGTAAAGTAGGATTTATGAGGAGAATCCTGAAGGAAATAAATATCCCCCTTCCCTGTCAGTATACATTTTAAAAAGAATCATAAAAGAGAAACCTAGCCTACGCGGCCAATATGGTGAGACCTACTCAAGAGATTCAGATCCTTGTTAACACCTAAGAACGTGTTAGCACTCCTGACAAATGTGATTCGATAAAATCACAACAGTCATCCCTATATTGGAAATTTTTTTTTTCATCCACAAGGTATAACTACCAAGGAAACCATGGTAACCGATTCTTATAGATCGGCAAGGAATCCTTCCGAAAATCTAAAGAGCACTCTTTCTTCGAATAGAGTACGACAACATATGTTATTTTAATTATTTTTCTCATTGTTTTTCTATCGCCTGCGAATGCCAAACTATGTTTGATAAAAGTGTCATATGAGGATTGGCGTATCCTAGTGTGTCCCATAGATTATTTCCATGTCTGATCAGCATGGAGGTTTAATACATGGAACCCCTGAGATATCCCGATCGTCATATTGTACTAAAGTCGACTAGTAGTATTTAAGGAAGATATCCAATATAAAATGTCCTTATAAGTATCTCTACTTAGGACATCCTTGCATTATAAAGAGAATGTGTCATTTATCTGACACCGACATCGATAGATAAACCCAAGCCTGAAAATACAGACACCCCTGACGTCTCTGTGTGTCATGATTATCTTCTTCTAAGACTATCCTGTTTATCTTCCGAGAGGCAAGTAGAGTTAAGATTAACATCCCGCTTAAGGTTAGAGTGTGGTAGGAACTTCGTGTTGATCATGGAATAATCAAAACCCTGATTAAGTAAATTTTGAGATATAGGTTCATATAGCCTAACTCAATATTCTAAGAGTTCGGTATAATTAATTAAGGAAGACGGTTCATTTTGCTTATGCATTGATTACCGCAACCCGAATTAGGCAACAAGTAAGAATTGTTATCAGCTGCCCAGGATCGTCGATTTGTTCGACTAACGGCAAGGATTAGCTAATTCCTTAAGATTAGTTTTAAGAAATGGTTGGAATAACCATCCCACCTTAAATTTAGCTTTCCTATAATAGTTGTTACATAAGTATCAAGGCTGCCCTTCTGGAAACCTTGTATAGATGGAATGTCAAACATCTATTAAGACAAAAGATTGGTAAGTCCAATCGTCAGGATCTAAAAGTTGCATTGGAAACAACGAATAAGATCAAACAAATCCATAATCGATTGTAAGTTGCCATTATTCGACAGAAAATCAGGGATTAATGAAGTTAGCCACCCTCCTAAGTTCTTGTTAAGAAATAAGGATCAACAAAAGATATCACCCTGGAAGGGTGTGCAAATTTGTAAATTAGCAGACTGGTTGAGCTCTGAGTATATCAAATCATTCGAAGGAATCGAATGTATCAGGATCAAATAGCTTATAAGCTAAAACCTACTTAAGGAGCTTGGCGGAGCATACAATGCATTGTATACTAATGATTTAAGGATGTGTTTCACCAATAAGTTGAGAAGCATTATCACATAATGATATGCGTACTTATAATATGTTGAGCAAACCGTAGCGGTTTAGGATCGGCAGGTTAAGAAACTCCAAAGGGATACATGACCTATTATAGAGGTCAGCTGGAGTGCTGTAGAGGTCCAAATGTACTGAGGAAGGTTAATTTCAGTATAGGACAGAAAGTACTCCCTTTACTTTAAGTAAATCTCGAGGTCGAGATTTCTTTTAAGGGGGTGAGGATGTAACACCTCGAAAATTTACGCCCAATAATGTAGTGACACGTGTCATGGACTTGAATATGTGAAAACAAACTTTAGAGGGACTAAAGTTGACAAACAGTGAAACCATGTGATTATAAGGGTTCAAAGTGTCAACAATGGATAAATAGGCTCTAAAATAACCCTACATGATGTTTATAGTCTTAAATGGATAAATCATGGATCATACGAAGCGGAAGATGTAAGAAAGTGAGGAATTACAAACTACAGGGGCTAAACGTGTCAACATGTTGAATTTATACCTCTGAGTGATCTTTTAGCAAACCCGAAGCTTTGTAATGATAAAATATACTCACAAGAATATGTGATAAAAATTTCATGAAGTTTCGCCAACGTATGAGAAAGTTATGATCAAAACCGTACACGAAAGGTTAATTACGTTATCGTGAATTTCGTGACTTTTCGGGTAAGCGCAAAGCAAAACGAGGACATACCCAAGTTTATAAAAGTCCCAAGGTTTATAAAAGTCTGATTTAAGGGCCAAGAGTGCTAGATAAATAGCTTAAACACGTATCATAAGTTCAGGGACTAAAGTGCAACATTTGAAAACATTTAAAGCTGGTCGCCCATGCCCTCGCGCTGCGCGACGGTGCCTCGCGCTATGCGAGCACCTGCCAGCGACAGAAATGTATGCACAGGTGTCAGTCAGTCTGTTTTGCGAGTTGGTTCCAGCTGTGATCGATTATAGGACTCACCAATCAGCTTACATGCAATTTGGGGACCTTTGTTCACCTCTTATAACCCCTGCAACAGCCTTAATCAGATCAAAACTCCTTTAAAAGAACACCATAGTTGCAACATTCAAGAACACTTGCATTCTCTAAAATTTCAAGACAACTTATGGAGCTTTCTGAGCATCAAGGCTACTTCCTAGTGATATCTAAGCTCTTTTAGGACTATTGTAAGTGTTCCAATCCTTTGCAAATTCGTTCTAGCTTAGTGTAATTACTAAAAGTCAAATATATCGTAAATATAGTTTGACTTTATGATTAAACGAAATGTGCTCAGTCATATCTCGAATTGAAGGTACCAACAAGTTGGTATTTATGAGTGTAACAAACCCCTAAAAGGGTATTATCAAATTCACACTCTAAACATGCTAATTGTCGAGTCAAAGATCGTTTCAAAAAGTCAACAGAATTGTTATTTGCAAAAATAAGCTTGATTAACAATGTAGGTTACATGCAACCTGTTTGATCATCAAAATAACTTTATAATAAATGTTAGAATGTGTTTCAACATGATCAACTTGACAATTTTCTGTTTAAACCCGAATCGGAACCGAAAGTCTCATAAATTGACTTTTCCTTTGACTTTCAGTTCTGATCCGTGCATGCATGTTTGAGATCTGCATTAGAGCATATTTTGGACCAACTTTTATATAAGATTAACCCTCTGGAATTTTACACCTTGATTCCATGTTTAACCGATTCATATGCATGTTACCGGTTTATGTTTAAATATGACTATTTTGCCCTTTTTGATATAAAACGCGATTTTTGAAAAAGTGAAAGAGTAGAATCATTTGTTACTGATTTATAAACTTGCACCAAAAATTTGACACCAATCCGAGGTCTGGATCGTGAGTTATGCTCAATATCGCAAATAGAACGGTTTTTATTAATTAAACGGCGTTATGAGCATAACACCTATCAAAACCTAATTTTTGACATCAAAGTGTATACCTACTGTTGTTATAAAATATTTTGGGAATTATAAGGATTTTTAATAATTTTTAAACTGATTGAATCATAGAGTTTTAGCCTTAAATCGGTTATTGTCGGTTTTGCCCTTTTGGGCTATAAAACGAGTTCTACAAATCCTTTTGACCCCAAACATTTTCTACTGATTTTATTTGTTAAATAAAGTATGTTGAGCTTTCTGGAATTATAAAAATCCCAGCTTTCTTTTACAAACCCGGAAACGGCTCCAAATCGCCTTTTTAAGCGTTTTCATCGCATAGTATGTACCATAACCATATTAAACATGTAAGATTGGTACCTACTGATGTTCGTAACATATTTTTATAAAATAACAGTGAGTACAAGTTTATAAACCCAGGTTTCCAGTTTTAACCTTTTAAGCCTAAATGAAATTACCAAAATACCCCTAAGGTGCATAGTTTGGTTTTAAATGATAAATTTTACGTATAGGTCATACCCTACTGTTATGACTTATTAAATTAAGTGTAATTACTGATTTAATCAGACCTGTAATTCAGAATGATATTTAAACTCTTTTATAATCGTTAAAATGACCAAAATGCCCCTACGGGGCTTATTTTGAGATGTAACTCGTTTCGGGCATAATAGAAGATATCTTATTGATATCACAACATATTAAAGGCATATTAACTTAGGAACCTGTGTATGACTCCTTTGGTTACTCGTTACGCACTTGTCGCGTTCGGATCGGCTTAGGTGACTAGTTCATTTATATTAGCCGAAGTGAGTCAAACCTTATCATTTTTGCCTCCAAATCCAGAATGTGTTTAGTATACCCATATTATACAAGTCTTCAAACTTGTCGGGTCTAAATCACATTCTATCCGGTCTTCGCTTAATCGTGAGTTGAACCGTATATTTCCTTAAGACTAACCGGTCTAAGCTTTGGCTTAATTAAAGACCCGTTAGCATTCTAATTGATTATTTATGTCATCATTCCAGACTAGAGCCTTCCGGTAAATGGTACCTACGCTTACTTAAGCGAACACGGCTGAGTTATTAAATTCTTATTAATTAAGACAGGAGCTAGCTCAGGTAAATACTTTTAACTTATTTTCCCTTATACGGGCTTGGGATACGGTATTATAAAAATACCGCTTGGTCGGGTGTAGAAACCTTTTGATCGGAGATGATTGAATTGCATAATCCCGTTTTAATTCGTATTGCTTGATAACAAATAACATTGGGGGTTAATGAGCGTGTCCTGGATATCCTTGGCTCATTTTAAAAAGTGAATGGCCACGACGTAAGCACAAGGTGTAGACAAAACACCTCCTGTTGCATATGTAAAACGTATACTCATTCGTAAGGGTAACTTCTTGTGAGATTATATTTGTGGTGTGTCGATTAATCTTGTCCGGCTCGTATCGTATTGTATTGTATTGTATGATCACCGGCCCTAAATGTTGGACAAACATGTAAATCGGATACAAGATTTTTATTAATAAAATTGTCCCAAGTTATAAAAGATTAATCTTGCCTCTGTGCATTTTAATCAATGTGTCAAAAGATTTTGTGCCGTTTGCACTCAAATCAATTTTTAAACTCTTTTCAAAATGAGTCAGTTCAATTGTATTTCCAGTGAAAACTGACGTATTTTTCCAAAAGGTTAAGTTACAGGTACTGAACGTAATTGGCTGGAAGCTCAGGGCGATTATAAGGAATCTTGAAAGTCCTAGGCGTCTAAAGTCTGCTGAACAATGATTATGATTATTCGATCCGCCTGTGGATCTTTTTACTTTCCGTTGTAATACTCTGATATTACTTTATATTCGGATTGTAAAATATTTATCTTTTGCTTCCGCTGTGCATTTATATATTGTGTTGTTTGACTATGATGATATCAATTACGTCACGATACTCCCCCACCGGCCCCACCGGTGACACGTGGAAATCGGGGTGTGACAATTACCAGTCTAGGATTAGGGATGGGTATAACAAGTGGCCTAAGATAATTGACCAACTTCTCTAAATAATTATGAAATGTGGTGCTCACTAAAATTTACGTATATGCGTCAAGCCACTTGTAAAATACATGATATTCATATTTTGTTATTGTTTCCTAGCCTCTTTGTGTAACACTCTAACCCGTTTGATATCAATATTTTAAAAGTTCGGATAATTAGGCCCCAGAGTTTTTTTTAACATAAAATTACACCTCTAACTGATAACCCAGACAAACCGACATACTGATTGTGACACTTAATTTACAATTTATAATAATAAAGTTCTAAACTCGAAATTTTTGCATGCATGATCATGCTTCAATCTTCCATAAAAGTTTCCAATGAGGTGGCGGTTTAGGAGTGTTCGGTTCTTCGGGTACTTGGTCATCCATCCGGTTCCCGCTTTTGCAAAAGCCTATCATAAACACCAAAAACTATTAGTGTTTAAGTTAAATGGTCAGACGTGTTTAAAAATAACAAAGAAAACATTTGCCGAAACAGGGTGTCCTCGCACTTCGCGAAGGGGCAATTCATAACCAATTCGGTCCATGCCCAATTTTATTCTTTAGGGGATTATTCCTCTACAGTCCAATTCACATCCAATTCCGTCCAGACTCAATTTTATTCTTTAGATGAGTATTCATTTACAATCCAATTCACATCTAATTCGGTCCAAACTTAATTTTAATTCTGTAGAGGATTATTTCTCTACACTTTTTAACTATAACCCACTACTCGGGTCCATTTTCCTTAAGTTTTTCGCTCATACTCTTCGGTTTGGGTTTATTACTTGTTTAACCCGTTATGAGACTTTAAATCCTTTTTCGTTCAAGTCTACCATATCTAGTTACCGAAAAGATCATTCAAACTTAGGACTCCTTATCTAATCTACACTTGGAGGTAGTTTACCCAAACCCATTATCCAATGACATTTTAGTCAAAATTGAGCCTTTTTTTTCCAAACCGGCTAGCTTTTAAGAGTTTATATGAAAACTAGCAGTTAAGTTTAGCTCGTTATCCCATTAAGAATAATTATATCCCTAAGGACATAAAGATCTCCAATGACCTTGTATTTTAAAACTCCTTTAGCCAAAATTTAACTTCATAACGTATTATTATTGGCTTCAAGGGCCATTTTACCCATTTACTAGTTATACCTCACTTGGAGTGATCTTTAATCCAATTATAACCCAACCATCTTTAGTGTGACCACAGACCCTTACCATATGTATGACCCATTACAAATACTTGGCGGGATCAAGCAATGACCCGTTATCAATACCTTGCGATTTTTTTTCGCTTGTTCATGACAATGCATGCCCTTACATTATGCTTACTTGTAAGTATGAGACTTAACAAATCAAAACATTAAATATCATATTCAAATGGCGATAATATCATCTTTTGACTCGTTTAACCCGGTTGTCCATCTGACCCATTTTTGGCTTACCCTTTAGGCATTTCAATCTAACCATGTATTGTTTGCTATCAAAAGGTGCTTACTAATCATCTTACCCATTTGACCCGTTATGGTTTACACCATAGGTTCTTATTTCAAAATTCATTGTTTGGTCTCTAATATGTGATTACTTACCCTTTTACTCGTTTGACCCGTTATGGATCACACCTTAGGGTCCTATTTAAAAAATTCATTGTTTTATCACCAAAATACAGTTCGTCATAGTTTAACTCCTTTTGGTCTGTTATGGTTTTCGACATAAGGTCAGATCTTAATAATTCTCATTAATCACCAAAATATTTTCCTTCACATAAATTGTGATTCTATTCTAGGAGTTATAAGCTTTATTTACCTTGCATCCCTCCAAGCTTCCTTGTACACTTTGACCCATTTGACTCATTCCTTGCCAAGCTCCCACCTAGCTTGTCAAGAGTCAAACTCGTTTATCATTCCATTTTACTTTTGGTCAGTTTAACTTTTAAAAAGTCAAACTAGCAATTGACATACATAGATACACTAACAAAGTGATAAAACTCACTTAGGCATTTTATCAAACATTTGGTGGGCATTATTATTAGGGCATCATATTAGCTTAATTTGCCAACCAAAATTACCATGTTATTACCAAGTCAACAAGTACATACACTTAATAACATCACATTAGCATAAACTTCGAAGTATTATAAGCTAATTCATCAAACTATCATACCAGAACTTGGGGCTTTCATCACTATGTAAAAACCTATTTCATCATATTTTTGGACATTCACCCAACATCTAGATTATTCAAGTTTTTCACACAAACTAGTAAACATGATGACTATAACACTATTACAACATCAACTTCCTCATATAATCAAAACCCACTTCATGACATGTATGAACACTTAATCAAATCTCTAAATTGCTCACGTATTTTACACATACAAGCAAGTATGATGACTATGAACATTTATGCATCATCAGTTTCATCATATCATCAAAACCCATTTAGCATTAAAACTCATCATACACAAACTCATCGCATACCTAACAAGTTCAATATTCACTTAGGCATTTTATCAAACACCTAGTGAACGTTGTTTTTAAGCTATTCTATTTAGCTTCGTTTGACCACTCTTTACCGTGTTATCTCAACTCAACAAGTTCACACTTTCTTTTCAATCAAAATAACATGTAAATTTTAGTTTATCATAAGCTAATACTTAACATAATCATCATATTTCATGGGGTCAATCCTTATGACCAAAACCTACTTCTTCACATACATGGGTGATCATCCACACATGTTCTAATTCAAATTCCTCACTTAATCCACATATATGAACATCATAAACACTCTTATAATCATCAATACACGTCCTTATGGTGATTTACCCACTAGACCTTCTTATCTCATGGATTTCTCTAAACTAGAGAATTCAGCAAAAGAGAAACTATAACTTACCTTAGGTTGTGGTGATGTAGTATGACTTAAATTTTCAAACATGCACCCCAAACCCCTTTGATTTCACCTTGATTCTCATATTTTCTTCAATTTTAGGGTTGTATGGGTGTTCTCCCTATTCCCTGGTCGACCATAACACACACTGGTGTGTGTTCTTTTTAGTTTTTGCCTTTTAATTACTCTACTTTTCATTTATCCATCTTTAACCCCTTAGGTTTTCGTTAGTATTTTGTATGCTCATAACTCACTTAATCTTCATTAATAAACAACAATGTTAACTAGGTTAAAATTCCTAGTTGTATACTTCGTATCAATTATCAAATGATCACAATAATTCAGTTTACTAAGTTCGGAAATGTCACAACCCAACTTTAATTAAGTCTTGATAGCTTGGGCCTTTTATAAACTTTATTTTCTAAGAGCATTCATTCATCTTTTATTAACATTAGGTTTATTTAATCAAATCCTAATGGTTATCGGGTTAACTTTTACCGCTAACGGTATTTAACCCGATCATCTCTAGTTAATTTGGTTTAATTACCAAATCTGTTTTTGGGAAGTTACACTTTGACTGACATACAAGGAGGGTTACTGAGATTCCAGGATCCTGCGAGTTGGACGGGGCTTTGGTCCCGAGATGATCGGTTCAGTTATTAGAAAGGAGTAGAAGTAGAGAAACAACACCGAACAATCACTTATAATCTGGTTTCTATTGATAATCCAATGTTACAGTAACACGAAACCAGTTGGACAACATTTCCCCATAGGGAACCCAAAGCTTGTTACCCCAACTCCCTATTTATAGGCAACAACCTATCCACTCGTATGTACCTATGTCCATCCGTCCGGATGGACTTGACAATATCATAGACTAATGGCGGATGGGGTATGGACAATTCAGTTTTCCATCCGTCTGGATGGATGGTTTAGCGTTGTCAAGGTCCATCCGGACGGATGGACTTCTCCATCCGTCCGGATGGACCTTGATGTCATGGCCCCAGCCCCAGTTTGACCCGGTCAGGAGCCGCGGGACAGGAACCCGTGGTATTTAATTGATGCGACAGCGGAAGATTTGAACAGGATCTTTTAAATACTTGAAATGCACGATTATTTTATTTCATAATTCGGGATAAACCCCGGTAGTTTACAATAAAGCGATTTCACTGGGAAATCCTTATTTTTACAAAACATGTTTCTTTATTTATATTGAGCCACTTGCTTAAGCTTGTAGTGATTCGCGGCACTTTTCCTGGATCACAACAGATCACCTGAAACATGTTTGAAAAAGGTTTTGTCAGCGGGGAAATACTGGTGAATCATTCTTTTTACTAAAAACATCGCATTGTTATAATTTACAATATTTAGAGCGATTACAATGTTTATATATATCAACCATCTACCCATGGTATTTGTCACTTGACCACCTAATGGCTATCTCGTTGTCCAATGGTGTCTGTGACTATGGTCATATCATCCCTTGGCTAACTCGTTGTCCAATGGTGACGGTTATCAAGTATTGTATACAAAACCCCACATACCGGCTGTAATTTGGAGATTACAAAGACTTAATCCATGTAATTATAACTTTGAAAATAAACTTGATTTTGAAAGCAATTTGGTAAAAAGAGAATGACTCACATTGCAGATTTATACGGGTAGAGTTTAGCCTACTGATAAGCCTGATAACCTAATTTAAACAACAATGCACACGAACTAGGTCAGTAACTAATACAACATTTACGATAACTCAGGAGATTAAACCCTCACGACGAATGACAAAGTGCAATACTTAAACATCCATCGAATTCACGGTGAATGACAAAGTATAAACCCAATTTGAGCAGCACTTAAACATTCATCGGATAGTTTCAATCGATCGGACATTGAATCGTATCAGCGATCGAGTTAATACCCGGTATCGTAGTAGTACCTCACTAAATTGAGAGTAATATTCGACTTTAGACAGTATAACTTCGTTTTTGAATTGAATTTTCGACACCATCGAACTGCTCAGGAGCTAAGCTATTTATAGCTGAAATTTGAGGTTCACGCGGCCCGCGTAAACCATCCCTCAAACTTACGCGGCCCGCGAGGGAGACCTAGTCTACGTATAGGCTTGGTGTGTCACGGGTAGGCTTGCCAGCTGGTCAACGCGTGGCTCGGATGCTTATCCGGTTAAACCACATCTTTGACGCGGCTCGCGTAAGGCTAAGCTAACCCTTACGCGGCCCGCCTGAAACCCACTAATTTTGATTTCTTAGTTTTTCATGTACAGTAGGGTTTCAAGGGTCCGGGTTTTTACTTCGGGGTTATTCTGGGACAATTTTTTTGAGAGTCCTTACATCCTCCCCACCTTATTTAAAATCTCGTCCTTGAGATTTACTGGAATAAGTGAGGATACTTTCGCTTCATTTCCGATTCCAGCTCCCAAGTGTATTCGGGTCCTTTTTTCGAATCTCACTTGACTTTGACTAGTACTAATCGCTTGTGCTTGAGAAACTCGATCTTTCGGTCTTCTATTTGAAGTGGTTTCTCTAAGAATTTTAATTTTTCATTTACCTCTATGTCCTGAAGAGGTACTACTAGTGATTCGTCTGATAGAAATTTCTTGAGATTGGATACATGAAATACGTCATGTACCCCAACTAATTCTTCTGGTAGTTGTAAGCGATAGGCAACTGGTCCTATACGTTGGGTTACTGAAAATGGTCCTATGTATCGTGGACTTAGCTTTCCTTTCTTACCGAACCGTACTACTCCTTTCCAAGGAGAAACTTTCAAAAGTACCTTATCTCCGACTTGAAATTCCAGTGGTTTACGTCGATTGTCGGCATAGCTCTTTTGGCAATCTCGAGCAGTCTTCAGTCGTTCCTTGATCTGAGTGATCTTGTCGGTAGTTTCTTGTACAATTTCAGGACCAGATAATTGACTTTCTCCTATTTCTGCCCAGCAAACTGGAGTTCTGCACTTTCGTCCATACAGTGCTTCGAATAGGGCAGCTTCAATGCTTCTATGATAACTATTGTTATAGGAGAATTCAATTAAAGGTAGGTGATCGTCCCAGTTTCCACCAAAATCTATCACACATGCCCGGAGCATGTCTTCCAGGGTCTGTATCGTCCTTTCACTTTGTCCTTCTGTTTGAGGATGATATGCCGTACTAAAATTTAGTCGGGTTCCCATTGCTTCCTGGAAACTTGTCCAGAAATGGGAAGTGAAACGACTATCCCTATCCGATACAATGGAGAGTGGAACTCCATGTAAGGATACTACTTCGTCTACATACAACTTGGCTAACCTTTCCATGCTAAAGGTTTCTTTTATGAGTAGAAAATGAGCTGATTTGGTTAATCGATCCACAATCACCCAAATCGCATCATTCCCTTTTCTGGTTTTGGGTAGCTTAGTAACAAAGTCCATTGTTATGAGTTCCCATTTCCATACATGCATTTCTAGTTGTTGAAGTAGACCCGAAGGTTTCTGGTGTTCTGCCTTGACTTGTGAACAAGTAAGACACTTAGAAACATATCTAGCTATGTCCTTTTTCATTCCTATCCACCAGAAATTATTCCTTAAATCTTGGTACATTTTATTGTTACCTGGATGCATGGTATACCTAGACTTATGGGCTTCCTCTAAAATCTTATTTCTTAAATCTCCTTGTTTAGGTACCCAAACCATTTTCTTATGGAATCTCCAAATTCCATAACTTCCTTGTTCTAATTCCTTTATTCGTCCTTTCATTCCTTCAGCATCATCTTTGATTGCTGTTTCCTGAACATTCTTTAATTGTTCCATTAAGTCTAATTGTAAACTTAATCTAAGAGCACGAACTCGTCGTTGTTTCTCATGATACTTACGACTTAAGGCATCTGCAACTACGTTTGCCTTTCCTTCGTGATACTGAATATCACAGTCGTAGTCGCTTAGTATTTCCATCCATCTTCTTTGCCTCATGTTTAATTCTTTTTGCCCAAAAATGTATCTTAAACTCTTATGATCCGTATAGACAGTAAACTTACTTCCATACAAATAATGTCTCCAAATCTTAAGGGCAAAGATTATGGCTCCTAACTCTAAGTCATGAGTGGTATAGTTTTCCTCGTGCTTTTTCAATTGCCTTGATGCATACGCAATTACCTTCTTGCGTTGCATTAGCACACATCCTAATCCTAATTTTGAAGCATCACAGTATACTTCAAAATCCTCTGTTCCTTCTGGTAAAGCTAGAATTGGAGCGTTTGTTACCTTTTGCTTCAAAATCCTAAAAGCTTCTTCTTGTTTAGGTCCCCATTCAAACTTAACGGTTTTACATGTTAGCTTAGTTAATGGTACAGCTATTTTGGAAAAATTCTTAATAAACCGTCTATAATATCCAGCTAATCCTAAAAAGCTTCTAATTTCTATAGCTGATTGCGGAACCTTCCATTTGGTGATTGTTTCTATTTTAGAGGGATCTACGTGAATACCTTTGTGGTTCACCATGTGTCCTAAAAATTGCACTTCCTGTAGCCAAAATTCACACTTCGAGAATTTGGCGTAAAGCTTTTCCTTTCTTAACAAGGTTAAGAGTGCATGTAGATGTTGACAGTGTTCATCCTGGCTTTTAGAATAAATAAGTATATCGTCGATGAAGACAATTACAAATTTATCCAAGTACGGTTTACAGATCCGATTCATCATGTCCATGAATGCCGCAGGTGCATTCGTTAGTCTGAAGGGCATGACTGTAAACTCGTAATGACCATACCTATTTCTGAAAGCAGTTTTAGGTATGTCTTCTTCTTGTACCTTCAATTGATGGTATTCGGAGCGTAAGTCGATCTTAGAAAAGTATCTAGCTCCTTGAAGTTGATCAAAGAGGTCATCAATCCTAGGTAATGGGTATCAATTCGTAATTGTAACCTTATTCAATTCTCTATAATCAATACACATTCTCATTGACCCATCTTTCTTTTTCACAAACAACACGGGTGCTCCCCATGGGGATGAACTAGGTTATATAAAACCTTTACTTAGTAATTCATCTAATTGCTTTTTCAGTTCTAGCATTTTTGTGGGTGCTAACCGATAAGGTGCTTTGGCTATTGGTGTAGTTCCAGGAATTAGATGAATCCTAAATTCTACTTCTCTGTTGGGTGGTAATCCCGGGAGTTCTTCTGGGAATACATCTGAGTATTCTGAGACTACTGGAATTTCCTTAAGTTCCTTATTTTTCGTGTTAATGATTACTGAAATCATATACACTACTTCTTGTTTTCTTGAATAACTGGCCAACTTTATTACTGAAATAAATTTCAGTGGCTTTCGTGGCTTATCTCCTGTAATTGAAATTATCTCTCCTGTGGGGGTACGAATTTCTACGAAATTTTTGTCACAAAGGATTCGAACATGGTTGGCTACTAACCAATCCATTCCTAACACAATATCGAATCCGGCTAAATTCATAGGTAACAAGTTTGCAGAA
Organism: Helianthus tuberosus; assembly: GCA_030545235.1. Lineage (NCBI taxonomy): Eukaryota > Viridiplantae > Streptophyta > Magnoliopsida > Asterales > Asteraceae > Helianthus > Helianthus tuberosus. The sequence goes on along the minus strand of JARYGA010050922.1, from coordinate 16,353 downwards.
AATTTATGGCCTAAGAGTTCGATCTTTTCTTCTCGCAAAACCTTATCTATGTTAACAGAATTTCCATATGCCGTTTCGACTGTAAAAATTTGCCTAAGGTTGGTTAAGGGTAAATTAAGAGCTTGGCAGAATGAAGTATTGATAAAACTTTGGTTTGCACCAGAGTCAAATAATACTTTTGCATACACGTTGTGAACTAGGAACGTACCAGCTATCACATCTGGAATGAGTTCTGCTTCTTGAGTGGTCAGCTGGAATGCTCTTGCATTCTTCTTAGTAGCTCCATCGGCCGTCTTGGCTTTGTTGTCTGCTGGTTTGACCAATTTGGGGCATTCAGGTCTGAAATGCCCAGCTTCTCCACAGTTATAGCAGATCCTGGTCTTCTTTCTACAATCTTCCTCACGATGTCCTACAACCTTGCAAAAGTTGCAGGTTTCATTGCATTTTCCAAAATGTTTCTTTCTGCAATTTTTGCAGAAAGGCGGAGTGGAAGATTGCACGGTTCCTCTCTTCTTGAATTTGCTATTATTACTCACTCGAAATCCTTGGGTAATTTTTTGAGCCAATTCCTTCTTTCGGTTTTCATCTCTTGTGCGTACCAGCTCGCCAGTTAGGGTATTTGCTAATTCTACCGCATCGTCAATAGTGCGAGGTCTCACAGCTTTAACGATATTACGGATTTCGCCAATCAATCCCCAAATATAGCGAGAAATGAGTACCGGTTCTGGCGAAGCCAGCGTTGGTACCACTCTAGCATATTCGAAGAATGTCGAAGTATATCCTCGACAGTCTACACCCATCATCCGATGGTTCAGGAATTTATTTGCCATTTGTTCTTTTTCGTATTCGGGACATAATTTTCTTTCTATTAGTTGTTTAAATTCTTCCCAACTCATGGCATAGGCCATATTTCTTCCTTTGGCTTGAAGTACCGTATTCCACCATTCTAGCGCTCCTTCTTTAAAAAGATGCGACGCGTACATGACCTTGTCTTCCTCAACGCATTTACTTATCATAATTACTGCCTCGGTTTTCTCTAACCAACGCAGTGCTGCAGTTGCCCCTTCATTGCCTACAAATTCCGCTGGTTTACAGGCAAGAAATTTCTTGTAAGTGCAACCAGGCGTTGCAGCTGTCATTTTCTTAGGGAGTGGGGCCTGCCGTGGATCATTATCGTCGTTAGTATGATTGCCACCTCCGTTTACGCTATTACTAAAATTATCTTCTTGAGTACGTTTGCTAGGAATAATTTGTTGAGGTTCAACAGGTTTCTGGGCAGCAACAAGGCTTGTTGGAATAGCATTGGCTATTCCCTGAGCAACGATATTCTCGATATCTTGCCTAGTCATAAATTGATCTCCTTGATTTTGCTCTGATTGGTTAACTTCGTTAACTGGTTCATTACTAGCGTGTTCCATCTGGTAATTATATATATAAATTATTAACATAGAAATAAATAACAATTATATGCAAAACAATCACATAATTTCACAACACAGTATAGCCAAAATTGTTAATTTCTCGACTTCCATTTTTATATATTATATTATGCATCCGTACACACTGGTTATTTTACAAAAGTTTTATTTTAAGTTATTTTACAAGATTATATTTTATTACTATTATTATTATTATACAATCACAGCTACTTGCTCACACCATCCCTTTTGCTGACATTTAAAAAACGACGTTCCCTCTCGTCGTATTTCCAGGAGATCTGTTCTCCCACCTCCCGAATCCTATTTCCTGCATCCACCAGTTCCTCGCCAAAGTGGCAGAGTTCAACTAAATTTTCATTGCTCATTGGTGGGTTTGGTATATGTTCTGGGTCAAAATGAGGGAAAAAGGTATAAGGGTTATTAAGGAGGTTTTGAAACTGCCAGTCGTTGGTCCACCACTCGTCCATTTCTAGAGGTTGGGCGTGGATCAAAGGTTCTGGGATGGCTGGTTCCAAATTTATTGGAAGTTGGGTTTCAGCAGGATAAGGGTAGAGGTTGGTGTTGATAGGTCTAATGATATCACAGCTTGCCAATACGCGATCCAATTCCTCCTGTAATGTCGACTTGCTTAGATCTTTCCCCAATTTCCATTTCTGTTTGCCTAGAACCTTCCCCGATCTCAATCCCTTTTCCTTTATCTATGGGATTCTCTATTTTGGGAACCTTTCTAGTTGTTGGTTTCCTCCTGCGCAGCGCACACGCCTCCAGCCTACAAATCTTCTCCTTTTCTTAGGCTTTGGTTTCTCCGGAGGTGGAGCTTGAAATTCCATAGGTTCTTCCACATCGGGCAAGTAACCAGTAAAGTCTCTGGAAACTTCTACTTTCACGGGATAAATATTGAGATTCTGAAGGTCTTCAGATAACTCATTCATGCTGTTTAGCATATATGCAAAATGCACACAAAATGCTAAGTTAAAAATAAAATAAAATAATTCACAAATAAATATTCAAGTATTATTTTATACCGTGTGACTAATTTAATACAAAGGATAACTGAAAATTAAAACATACTAGGGTTTATTGCAAACTTATTTATTTACTGGGTAAAATTTTCTTTAGAGTTTCTGGCTTGTAGATGATAAGGGTGCTGGCTTGTAGATGATATGGGTGCTAATACTGGATCAGGGTATTTAAAATTTTGCATTTACTGCTACAGTGGCTAACATATAGAGATCTGCCCACTTTTCATCTAATTCATCTTCCCATGGTGGGTTACTGCCTATTTCCTGTGTCTCCTTAGGCATCCTTACTTCTTTTGGTTGTGGCTTCTTTATTTTCTCTTGACTTTTCCTAATAATCAAACTTCTTTTATTTGGAGAAAGTGGTTTCTCATACTGTGCCTTACGGACAAATATTCCTTCCTCGGTATCTGTTGGGTATTTTGAGGATGAAGTTCCTTTTTATTTTGGTGAACTATCTAATTTATGATAGATGTCCGAAAGTCTTTGCTTACCCATATTGTAAACAAATATTCAAATAATAAAACACGTATTCACAAAATGGCAATCAGGAAAAATTAAGTATTTTCTAAATACTTAATTGGCTTAAATCAGTGGCTCTAATACCACCTTTTCCTGTCACGGCCCCAGCCCCAGTTTGACCCGGTCAGGAGCCGCGGGACAGGAACCCGTGGTATTTAATTGATGCGACAGCGGAAGATTTGAACAGGATCTTTTAAAAACTTGAAATGCCCGATTATTTTATTTCATAATTCGGGATAAACCCCGGTAGTTTACAATAAAGTGATTTCACTGGGAAATCCTTATTTTTACAAAACATGTTTCTTTATTTATATTGAGCCACTTGCTTAAGCTTGTAGTGCTTCGCGGCACTTTTCCTGGATCACAACAGATCACCTGAAACATGTTTGAAAAAGGTTTTGTCAGCGGAGAAATACTGGTGAACCATTCTTTTTACTAAAAACGTCGTATTGTTATAATTTACAGTATTAAGAGCGGTTACAATGTTTAAATATATCAACCATCTACTCACGGTATTTGTCACTCGACCACCTATTGGCTATCACGTTGTCCAATAGTGTCTGTGACTATGGTCATATCACCCCTTGGCTAACTCGTTGTCCAATGGTGACGGTTATCAAGTATTGTATACAAAACCCCACATACCGGCTGTAATTTAGAGATTACAAAGACTTAATCCCTGTAATTATAACTTTGAAAATAAACATGATTTTGAAAGCAATTTGGTAAAAAGAGAATGACTCACATTGCAGATTTATACGGGCAGAGTTTAGCCTACTGATAAGCCTGATAACCTAATTTAAACAACAATGCACATGAACTAGGTCAGTAACCAATACAACATTTACGATAACTCATGAGATTAAACCCTCACAACGAATGACAAAGTGCAATACTTAAACGTCCATCGAATTCACTACGAATGACAAAGTATAAACCCAATTTGAGCAGCACTTAAACATTCATCGAATAGTTTCAATCGATCGAACATTGAATCGTAGCAGCGATCGAGTTAATACCTGGTATCGTAGCAGCACCTCACTAAATTGAGAGTAATATTCGACTTTAGACAGTATAACTTCGTTTTTGAATTGAATTTTCGACACCATCAAACTGCTCAGGAGCTAAGCTATTTATAGCTGAAATTTGAGGTTCACGCGGCCCGCGTAAACCATCCCTCAAACTTATGTGGCCCGCGAGGGAGACCTAGTCTACGTATAGGCTTGGTGTGTCACGGGTAGGCTTGCCAGCTGGTCAACGCGTGGCTCAGATGCTTATCCGGTCAAACCACATCTTTGACGCGGCCCGCTTAAGGCTAAGCTAACCCTTACGCGGCCCACCTGAGACCCACTAATTTTGATTTCTTAGTTTTTCATGTACAGTAGGGTTTCAAGGGTCCAGGTTTTTACTTCGGGGTTATTTTGGGACAATTTTTTTTAGAGTCCTTACACTTGACAACGCTAAACCATCTCCAACTTTTCACTATTCTATACAATATTCAACACACGCTCTATCTAGTTATTCGCACAGTGGCGTACATACACAATATGCACCAACAGATTCCCCCTTGGCCGTCACCGTTGAATCGTCAAACCTTGAGCCGTGTTTGAATATTCTGCAACTTTAATTAGGCATCTTGAAATCTTCAATAGATTCCCCCTTAATTGATGATCCGGGTTTGCATTTGACAGTGTTTGCACTAATTCCACTTAAAGGAATCTTCAGGTCTTTGTAGCACAGTTCGCGACTCCTCCTCTGATTTACTAAACTGCAATCTTCATGAACAATCACCAACTTGAAACTAATCAATGCAGCACTCTCTGTTTCAGCTTTAACCACAACCGCGTTCAGTTTTTTATATGACATGTCAGCACCACGATCTCGCATTCCGCTTGCTCGATCTAAGAATGTACAAAAACTCAATCAGCAATTGATAGAAACTTCAAATACCCCACTGGTTAACTTCGAACCAATAATTCCCCCTGAAGATCTGATATCCCGTTTTCGGTGATCACTTTTAAGCACCATAAAAATGATTGATCCGTGTAAACGGTATTCTCCACAATCAGCAAATCTTCATTGGATAACGAATCATCTTGTAACGTATACTGATCTCTGAAGCATTCGTCCATAATCAGATTAACCCTCTCGGATAATCTCGATCTCAGAAGCTATCATCCACAATCAGCTTCACATTCCTGAATAATTCTGAAGTCGGAACCACCCGAATACTGTTGCAGTGTCACGAATTTCAAAAATGCCAGAATTTCAATATATGACGTTGAAAAATTTTATTCCCCTTCATTTTTGCAAATTCTGACGTCTTCCCACTGAATTCCCCCTCAAACTGAGCAATTCAGTCTTTTAACATCTCTGAAAAACTCGACTCTATGAATAATATAACAGTTCTGCCACCATACATCAGTTGTTCATCTATGCGGATTTAACAGTTTTGGCCCATCAATAGTCAGATACCCTGGATGATAAACATTATGCACCAGTATCCTGACTACCCCACTAATTTTTTAATTCGTGAATGTATCACCAAGTATGATCTCTGAACTTTGGAACGAATAAACTTGTTCACCCTGAGTGTCCGTTCGTGCAGAACACCACATTCTCATTTGGAAAATTTGACAACATCTTCATTCGGTCCCAATGTGTAGTTCCCCATCCATCCGAATGTGCATGAGTCCGGATGGACTTGAGTCTATCCGTCCAACCGACCAGATGTGTAAAAGTCTACTTGTCCGGATGAGTGTTTGCCCATCCATCCGGATGAATGCATCCGTCCGGATGGGTACATCCGAACAGACATGTTTGAACTTTTCAAGAACACTCTCAACCACATTTTTCGATCCAAATTCTTCAATACTTCGAATTTCGTGATGAAACTTCACAGGATTGTTCGCGAATCAATTCCGATCATAATGATGTTTTCAATTTTGAATTTCATCCGTGAATTGATCCTCAGTTTTATGTTTTTCTATGTTTTAACGTCAAAATTCCCTACATGTCCAAAATATATTAGCGTAGGTGATTCAATCAACTGTTAGATCGATTGAATCGGTACCGTAGCTCTGATACCAATTGAGATTCCAGGATCCGGCGAGTTTGACGGAGCTTTGGTCCCGAGATAATCGGTTCGGTGATTAAAAAGGAGTAGAAGTAGAGAAACAACACCAAACAGACACTTATAATCTGGTTTCTATTGATAATCCAACGTTACAGTACCACGAAACCAGTTGGACAACATCTCCCCATAGGGAACCCAAAGTTTGTCCAATTGGGAACCCCGACTCCCTATTTATAGGCAACAGCCTATCCGCCCGTATGTACCTATATCCATCCGTCCGGATGAACTTGACAATATCATAGACTAATGGCGGATGGGGTATGGACAATTCAGTTGTCCATCCGTCCGGATGGACCTTGACAATGCTAAACCATGTCCAACTTTTCACTATTCTATACAATATTCAACACACGCTCTATCTTGTTATTCGCACAGTGGCGGACATACACAATATACACCAGGAGTTACGTATCTCATTACAATAAAACGATTACAGCCAATCATAATTTAAGCCAACATCCACTATAATAAACAAGTGAGTAAACTTTCGTGAATTTAAGCATGCATGCGACTATATAAACAAAGGAACATAACCGTGTTATCACCATACCTAAAAGCTAGCAGTTTCACTTTAAAGATCACATGGTTATGTGAAAAAAAATATATATAGTGTTAGGTTCATTGGGGAACACTAAAAAAGTGGAAAACCGGGGAACACTTTTAAAAATTTAACTTAACATGTTATAAATTAAGTTTTTAAAAATCTTTTTCGGCGCTTCTCCTTATATATACTTTTAGAAGCATTTTTAATAAAAAAAATCAAAAACTAAAAATAAAAAAAACAATTAAAAAATGGCTAATTTTTTTTTAGAAAAAATTATTTTTTTTATTCGACTAGTTTCTCCTCCTTTTTATAAAGAAAAGCGCTGAAAATTTTTAAAACAAAATTTGATTTTTAGCATGTTTAGTATAATTTTTAAGAGTGTTCCCCCGTTCCCCACTTTTTTAGTGTTCCTCAATGAACCCTTCCCTATATATATATATATATATATAAGGAGAAGATCATGCGAGAACCAACTCTTATTGCGAGAACCGCGACCAAAAATGCCTAAAAATAGCTAAAAATCACACAAATTTCTTTTTTAATATTTTTTATATAAAAATCGCTACTTTTCGAAGCTAAAAAAAATTTTAAAAAAAGATTTTTTAAAAAAAAAAACTTTTTTTTTGCCACTAAAAGTAGCGATTTGAGCATAAAAAATATTAAAAAAAAATTAGATTTTTTTTGAGTTTTTTAGGTTTTTTGGGGGTTTAGTTTTTAGCATTTTAGCTTGAGAGGGGGGGGGGGGGGGGTGGGGGGTTTAGGTTTTTGGGGGGTGGGGGAGGGGGGGTTTAGGTTTTTTTTTTTTGGGGGGGGGGGGGGGGGGGGGTTAGGTTTTTTTTAGGTTTTTTGGGGGTTTTAGTTTTTAGGATTTAGCTTGGGGGGGTTAGGTTTTTTTTTTTTTTGGGGGGGGGGGGGGGGGGGGTGGGGGTTAGGTTTTTTTAGCTATTTTAGGTTGTGTTCACATTGGTTCTCGCAATAAGGGTGGTTCTCGCATGATCTCCTCCCTATATATATATATATATATAAACGGGATAAGGAGAAATTATCTATGCCAAAAGAGCCCTTTTAGGTGGTTTCTAACATGTTTTTTTTTTTTTTTTTTTTTTTTTTTTTTTTTTTTTTTTTTTATGATTGGTCAATCCAAATTAATTCAACTCCCATCATTCCATCGTTTTCCTCTTTGCATACATACGTTAGCAACCTAACACCATAGCTTCACAACCTTCTCTTACGCCCCTTGGAGTGGTGGGTTGTGTGTGTGTGGGGGGCGCGCTTGAAAATGGGTTAAAATTAACACGTGGCAGGGGACGTTATTTTGGAGCAAACCATTTTACACCCAGTCTTACAATCATTTAACTTTTTTCAGGATGGTGACCAATGGTATGGATCTATTATTCACTATTTATAATAACAAACTACACTCAAATGTGTGTGTATATATATAGATATATACATCTTACTAGAATTTCGTGGACCCATGTCAAGTTGGAATGCAGAGCCGGCCCTGAAGGAGGGCGGGGAGGACAACCGAACAGGGCCCGTGATTTCGTAGGGCCCGTAATTTTCTAAAAAAATCCGATATTATATATGTAAAAAAAAATTTAATAGGGTATAACCAAAAAAAATATTAACATACGCCCACTTAAAAAAAAATCATATTGTTTAAACTATTTAGCCCATTAGGTTAGTGAGCCAAATACCCAAATATTTTCTAAAAACTAATTAAAAAAAAAAAGTCTGGTCGTGGGCGGCAATCAGGAACAGAAACGTCGAAGACTCGAAGGAACTGAGGGAGGAAGAACAGAAACGTCGCAGCCAGTTGCATAGCCGATCAATCGATCATCATTCATCATCACACAGCCAGCAGCCTTCGATTTCAGTCACAGCAGCCAGCAGGTCAGCCTTCGATTTCAGTATTTCACAGCACTTCAGTTCATTTATGTTGTATTGTTGTGACAGCAGGATTGATTTTCGTCTTTTTGATTTCAATTATATATGTTGAATTCATTTATGTTGTTGTCGTCTTGTCGAACATTATTCACTTAACTTATGATTTATGTCGATTTCGGATTTCAGTTCATTTATGTTGTTGTCGTCTTGTCGAACATTATTTAGGCGTTAATGGCTCCTAAACAACCATCGGGATGGCAAAAACGTCAAAAGAGGAAACGACAAGATGAATTGGTGAAGTCACAAAAGGGTGCTATGCAAAAAATTTTGACGGTATGTCATTCATTCGAATACTATATTTTGTATTTTGTTAATTGCATTGTTTATCGAATACTATATTTTTGTCAACGGTTCAAAGTTGTATGAAAAAACTAGTTTAAATTTTTTATTTAGTTAAGACCTAAGGGCACGTTTTTCGAGCTCGAACAGGGTACATGAATTCTCAGGGCCGGCCCTGTTGGAATGGACCTCATGCTCATTATTCATCACCATGCATTCGTAAGCGTGTTTTAATTTTTTCCATGTATTTTCATCAAATTGAAATTAACTAAGTACTCAACCCTAGAATAATGCACCCATGCATGCATTATCAAAATTTGTATAACTTGCACTAGATATTCAATATAAGTCATCACTACGTAGCATTGCAACATATTCGAGAGGTCAGAATTCATAAGTAAGATCCATATCGAATTTGAAAGTGAGCACCTACTCGAGCCCGTGAATATCAACATGTGTTTTAATAAGTGTGACTACTTAGGCACTCCGAGGTGACAATGTCCCAAAACCAAGACGAGAAGTAACATGTTGGCACATGCATAAGGTCGTGAGGCATAATTTTTTACATGATGTTTTACCTTGAAAATGCTTAAACATTTAAATAGATCAATTACATGTTAATAGTCGTAAAAATGATGTAGATTAATGTTATAAACACCACGTACATTAATTATATAACATTAGTTATAACCTGTGTTGTCAAAGATGCAAGGCGCAGGCGAGGCGCATCGGCCTCGCCCGGAGCCTAGGCGCAAGGTGCATAAAAAGCGTGGACTTTTTTTTTAGAAAAGCGCACATAGAGAAAAAAAAATATAAAAAATATGTTATGCTTTGAAAATAAATAAGATTCCACATACAAAATAAAAAAAATATTATACATGTCATTTAAGATCATCTAACTAATAGTTAGTAACAAAAGTTTAGAACTTATATGTTGGAAGTTTGGGTGTGAATGAAATTCTCAAAAGGTGGTAAATACTTTGTCCCGCATTGGTGTGGTAACAAAGTGAGTGGTTCTTTATAAGGTAAAGCCTTCATTTGTATTTAATATTAAGAGCACTAGTTGGTCAAGTTTTAATGATCGATTAAAAAAATTTATGCTTCTAATTTGATTAGGGGTGTGCACGGTTCGGTTTTTGGGCAAAATCAAAACCGAAACCGATCGTTCGGTTTCGGTTTTCAGTTTTTACACCGGTTCGGTTCAGTTTTGAAGGATTTTGAGGATTCCCATAATCCCCAACACAATTCTCTCAATATCATTGCCATATTATTCTCGTAAATCATTGCCATATTATTGGCTAATAACTAATTGATTGTATTTCCTTTTTTTCTTTCCGTGTATTTATGCATGTAACCTTGCTTTCACAAATCAAATGAGAAAACACAAGAACTGATCTTGATACCATCGACCTTGTAATGGTATCAGAGCAAGTCTAATCTTCTACCCTACCCTAAACGCAAAATTGCCTACCATGGGAGACAAAACCAAACCGAGAGGGAGCGACAAAAATGCCCCTCATCAAAACTCTCCTTTCTATCTACATGCCTCAGACTATCCTAGGAAAATGCATGTTAACGATATGCTTACCGATAAGAACTACGGAGATTGGTCACAGGAGATGCAAAATTTCCTGTTCGCGAAAAACAAAGCGGGATTCATTGATGGCACGATTAAGAAGCCGGAAAGTAAGTCGCCGGATCTCATGGCATGGCAGCGATGCGATGCCATGATAAAGGGTTGGCTCAGTACGGCTATGGAGAAAGACATTAGAATAGTGTGAAGTACGCCAAGACCGCATCGGAGATTTGGTCGGATCTCAAAGAGAGATTTGGAAAGGAAAGTGCTCCTAGGGCATATGAATTGAAACAACAAGTCACGGTGACCCGCTAAGATGGAACCACAATCTCAGCCTACTACACAAGGCTTCGAAGCCTTTGGGATGAGATTCAAACCGTGTTTCCAATGCCTCAATGTACATGTGGTAGCTGCACTTGTGGAGTTGGAAAACGGTACATTGAGCATCGAGACAAGGAAAGGTTGTATGAGTTCCTCATGGGCCTTGACCATGAATTCAATGTCATCAGAACTCAACTTCTGTCTATGACGCCTACACCAGTTTTGGGAACCGCATACCATCTCGTGGCTGAAGACGAGAGGTAGAGAATGATATCCGCCGACAAGAAGACGACCACGGAAATGGCGGCTTACAAGGCCTATGTATCCGCCAACAAAGAGAGTTTCCAACAGTTTGGAAAAACTATTCAAAGGAACAACAAACGAAATGAGGAGACAAAGCATTGCAATTTTTGTGGAAGGGATGGTCATGTCCATGACGGTTGTTTCAAAATAATCGGCAATCCGGAGTGGTGGCCTGGAAAGAGAAAGGGCGATAAAGGAAAACCGAAAGCGGCTTGCATAGAAACTGAATCAAGCTCTATACCTGGTCTTACTAAAGACCAGTATGAAGCTTTTGTGAAGCACTTTACTGGATAAACACATCGAGTTGCCAACATGGCTGGTAAGACTGAACAAGAAGGCGATTGGGTTGTGGATTCCGGGGCCACGGAACACATAACCCACATAATAGATTTGCTTGAAAACAAAAGGAAAAATCCTTTTGAAACCCCTGTCACCATTCCCAATGGAGAAACTGTCCCTGTAGAGGGAAGAGGGTGATTATACTATGCCAAGAGGGGATAAAATTAAAGGGGTTCTTTATGTGCCAAATTTTAATTGCATCATTTTGTCAGTTAGTCACCTAACCAAAGATCTTCAATGTTCCATGACATTTTTTCCTGATTTTTGTGTAATGCAGGGGCTTCGTTTGAGGAACTTGATTGGTACGGGAGAGTGTTGAAAGGGTCTCTACCGGATGGGGATTTTTGAGAAGGAAAGGAAGGTTATGGCAACAAAAATTGAAACTAGTGAGATGTGGCATAAGAGGCTTGGTCATGCCTCTAGGAATAAACTTGTTCAAGTAGACTTTCTTAAGACTGTTTCTTTTGGAACTAATGAAAATGTTTGTGATTCTTGCTCTAAGGCCAAACATACCCGATTGCCATTTCCTAATAGTTCAATTAAAACTAACAGTTGTTTTGATCTTATACATTGTGACATATGGGGCAAATACCGGGTACCTTCCACTATGGGAGCAAACTATTTTTTGCCTATCGTAGATGACTACAACAGAACGGTATGGGTTTTCCTTATTAAACACAAAAGCGATGCTATTAGATGCCTTGTTGATTTCCACAAAATGATACAAAATCAATTTGAAAAGTCTATAAAAAGAATAAGGTGTGATAATGGGGGGGGGGGGGAGTTCATATCAAGATTTATGAAAGATTTTTATGCTAAGGAGGGAATTTTACTTGAAACTACTTGCCCACACACACCTCAACAAAATGGGGTTGTGGAACGTAAGCATAGACATCTACTCGAAACGGCTCGAGCTCTTAGGTTCGAAGCAAAATTGCCGAAAATATTTTGGGGGGAATGTGTCTTGACAACCTCCTATGTCAATAACCGGCTACCTTCTAAGGTTCTAAAAAACAAGACGCCCTATGAAATGTTATTTAATCAAAAACCCGAATATGACCATATGAGGGTTTTTGGTTGTTTGACATATTATTGGAGCTATGAGACCAACGGAGATAAGTTTGAATTGAGGGGGAGGCCTGGGGTGTTCTTAGGTTATCCACCAGGGACTAAAGGTTACAAAATCATGGATATAAAAAGTAGAAAGATAATTATTTCTAGAGACACCAGATTTTGTGAGAACAATTTCCCTTTCGCGGCTATCAAAGACGACACTCATGGACCCGACATTTTTGATTTGCCTATTGGGCCGACCCATTTCATTGTTGATGAGCCTGACAATGAAAGCCCTAAGGTAGTATCAAACAACAATGAAGAAGGGCCGACAAACGAAGGCACAAACAGTGAAGGCCAAAATGATGAAGGCCCAACCCATGAAGAAGCTACCACAACTGAAGAAACAAATGTGCCAGAACTGAATGAAGCTATAAATTTTGAGGGTGTGGAAACAAGGGGTAAAAGAAATCGTTCACAACCAGCATATCTCAATGACTACGTGGTTAAGCTTCCCCCATCGGTAGACCCTACACAATTCGCGTCTAATCAAGGTGCCGCAACGGTACACCCCATCTCTAACTTTATTTCTTACAACAAATTCTTTGATTCTCGTAAAGCTTTTCTAGCGGCAATCACTTCAAATGATGAGCCGAAACATTTCAAGCAAGCCATGCAGGATGAAAGGTGGGTAGATGCTATGAAAAGAGAAATACGAGCTCTTGAGGAAAATGGGACTTGGACGCTCAAACCGCTGCCTGAAGGGAAACGTGCAATTGACTCAAAGTGGGTCTGCAAAATTAAATACAAACCAGATGGGGAAGTTGAGAGATTTAAAGCACGGCTCGTTGCGAGAGGCTTTACACAAACTGAAGGTGTAGATTTTCATGATACGTTCGCACCGATAAGAAAACTTGTAACTGTGAGAACACTGCTAGCAGTGGCCATTAAAAGAAATTGGATCATACACCAACTTGACATAAACAATGCCTTCTTGCATGGAGATTTAGACGAAGAGGTACACATGAAAATTTCCCAAGGTTTTTCTAGGGATAACGAGACTAGAGTTTGTCGATTGCGAAAGTCACTCTAGGGTTTAAAGCAAGCTTGGCGTAACTGGTACCAAAAGTTCACGACTGTTCTTCTTAGCCTCAACTTCAAGAAATCTAAGGCCGACCACTCCCTCTTCCTGCACAAAGAAAGAGATGTTTTTATTGCAGCTTTCATTTTATAGATGATGTGATTGTTGTTGGGAATGACATGAACAAAGTACAAGAAGTAAAGAGTTGACTTGACAAGAAGTTCAATATCAAGGATCTTGGGCCGTTGAAATATTTTCTAGGCATTGAAGTAGCAAGAACGCCAGATGGTTTGGTTTTAAGTCAAAGGAAGTATACCCTTGACATTTTGGAAGACACCGGTATGCAGGGCTGTAAACCAAGCGCTTTTCCCATAGAAGAAAATTTGAAGCTTGATAAAAGTGAGGATGAGCCACTAGTAGATGCTAATCAATATCGTTGCCTAGTTGATAGGTTTTTATACTTGCAAGCTACTAGGCCTGACGTAGCATACGCGGTGAATGTTCTAAGCCAATTTGTTGCAGACCCACGCCAAAGTCATTTCGATGCTGCAAATAGAGTCCTACGGTACTTGAAGTCCACTCCGGGACAAGGGATATTTCTTTCACGAAAAGGAGGAACTGAACTTGTTGCCTTTTGCGATTCGGATTGGCTTGGTTGTCCTTACACGAGGCGTTCCAGAATCGGGCACTTGCTTCTTTTAGGTGGAGCTCCAATTTCATGGAAAACTAAAAAACAATCAGTAGTGTCATGTTCTTCGGCCGAAGCTGAATACCGAGCCATGGCTACCACTGTTAGCGAAATCCTATGGATGAGATGGCTTCTCAGTGAGCTTGACATAGTACCGAGTGGCCCCACTCCTTTATTTTGTGATAATCAATCCGCGCGTCACATCGCCGACAATCTTGTCTTCCACGAACAAACTAAACATGTTGAAATGGATTGTTATTTTGTTCGAGAGAGAGTCGAAGCTCATGAAATCCAGCCAATGAAAATCGATACCAAAATGCAAGTTGCCGATCTATTTACAAAGGGCTTTGGAGCATAACGACTACGCATGCTTCTTGACAAGGTGGGCATTTGTGACCTACACGCTCCACCTTGAAGGGGAGTGAAGGATTTTGAGGATTCCCATTATCCACAACACAATTCTCTCAATATCATTGCTATATTATTCTCGTAAATCATTGCCATATTATTGGCTAATAACTAATTGATTGTATTTCCCTTTTTTCTTTCTGTGTATTTATGCATGTAACCTTGCTTTCACAAATCAAATGTGAAAACACAAGAACTGATTTTGATACCATCGACCTTGTAAGGTTTTTCGGTTATTTCAGTTTTTTGAACAAAATTAGTAAGATTCAAAAAACAAAAAGTATAATTTAAAACTTAAGAATCTTTCTTATATGTTTACATTTAAGTTATTATATTGTTCACATAAATATAACATTCTATTTTTTTTTATATTTCTCTAAACTTTTTTTAAGACATTTTCTTTTATAATGATTTGAAGATCAGTTAACTTTTATTTTAAATTTTGTTATTTTTTGTAGGCAATAAATAAATAATTTCAATTATATATAAACATGTTGATGTTTAATACTTCTACTAGCATGAGTTAAACACTTAAACAACTTAAATTTAAACATAAAAATATATGAACTAGACCTACTATTGTAACTTATCGGCTCGGTTCGGTTTTTTTCGGTTATTGAAAATGATTATCTGAAAAATAAACCGAAATTTTCAGTTACTAAAAATCCGAAAATTGAACTGTAGGTGTTTGGTTCGGTTCGGTTTTTTTTTTTAGTTTTCTGCTCACCCTTAAATTTGATTGTGTAAAGAGTTGATTGATAAAAATTATTAAATTGGTGGAATAAAGAAAGAGTGCTATAAAAAATTAAAAATAATAAGGGAGCGTTTGAAGAAAAAAACTAATAAAAAAGTATAATATCTTGGTTAGAAAATAAAAAGGATAAATACAATATATAAGAAAAACATAATTTTAGTAAATAGTTTTAGAAACACCAAAATTGTAAACACTTATTCCATCAACAATAGTTTAGGAAAAACCTTTATAGTTATTAGACTAAATTACAAGTTTTGTCCTTTATCTATGTCCCAAATTGCAGGCGCTATCCTTTAAACCAAAACTTGACAGGCGGTGTCCTTTGTGTTTTCAAAATCTTGCACGTTTTGTCATTTAGGCCAAACTTAGTTAGATTTGTTAGTTAAATCTGGTATCAAGGGGCTATTTTGTAAAAAAAAATATTCAGGGACTAAATTGACAAAACTTAATATTATTATTCCCCATTTATCCCCATTCACCTGCAACCAAACACCTGTAACCAAACACCTGCCATTTATCCCCATTCACCACCGCCCCCAAACACCTGCAACCACCACCGCCATTACCACCACACCCACCGCCCTCCGCCGCTCAACCATCACCTTCCCTCACCAGTCACCCACCGACTTCAACCACCGCCATTACCACGATCTCCACCACCATTCACACCGGTCAACCTCCTCAGCCACTGCCACCGCCGTTTCAACCGTCGGACCACCATTTCCGACGCCACACCACTCCGCCCTCAACCACCACTGCCATCTCCGCCACACCATTTCCGACGCCACACCACTCCGCCACACCAGATATGTTTGGTGATGGTGGTGAATCGATGCAGGTGGATATGTTTGGTGATGGTGGTGAATCGATGTTTGGTGATGGTGGTGAAGGGGTAACCTTGTTTTGACCTGCAAATTCTATTTTAGTATAGATCGGATTTT
>JARYGA010050921.1:0-14947 GCA_030545235.1 Helianthus tuberosus | reverse complement strand
ACCTAAGGTGTAACAAGTTTTACAAATAAAGGATTGTGACTGTAATTATTGAAGTTAAAGGTTATCCATTGCAATCTGGTACAAACATAAAGGACGAAAAATGTAATTTACCCAAAATATTATTTCAGGTTATTAGTTAAAGGATTAGGATCAAATACAAAGGATCCTAATTGTAAGAAGTGTAAGAAGGATTTATAGAGTGACAAGTGTCCAATAACCTAAAAAAACCCACTACACAAAAAAACCCACTAAAAAAAAAAAAAAAAAAAAAAAAAAAAAAAAAAACCTTAAACATCAACCACCACCAACCCCCCCACCCCCCCCCCCCTACCCCCCACATCACCCACCCAAAAAAAAAAAAAAAAAAAAAAAAAAAAAAAAAAAAAAAAAATTTTTTTTTTTTTTTTTTTTTTTTTTTTTTTTTTTTTGCCGAGGGGGTGGGGGGTGGGGGTTTAGGTTTTTGGGTGGTGGTGGGGGTGGGGGTGGGTGTTTAGTTTTTTTTATATTTTTTTTTTAGGTTTTTGGGGGGTGGGGGGATGGGGGGGTTAGGTTTTTTTAGGTTTTTGGAGGGTGGGGGGTGGGGGGGGGGGGGGGGTTAGGTTTTTTGAGGGTTTTTTTGGTGAGGTATAGTTTTTTTTTTGTTTTTTTTGCGGGGGGGGGGGGGGGGGGGGGGGGTGGGGGTGGGGGGTGGGGTGGGGGGTTTAGGTTTTTGGGTGGGTGGGGGGGGGGGGGGTTTAGGTTTTTGGGTGGGTGGGGGGGGGGGGGGGGGTTTAGGTTTTTGGGTGGGGGGGGGGGGGGGGGGTGGGTGTTTAGGTTTTTGGTGGTGATGTAGTGGGTTTAGTTTTAGGTTATTGGACACTTGTCACTCTATAAATCCTTCTTACACTTCTTACAATAAGAAGCCTTTGTAGAATAACTTGACCCATTAGTTAAATACCAGAATCTTACAGTCTCATTATCTTTCATTAGTACTAATCATAATATATGAACAAACTTTAGAAGTCTATCTCAACTTTCGGTCAGCTCGGTGTCTCCCCTTGAGTTTAGAACGAAAGGAATTTTCCCAACATTCATGCTTCCATGGTTTTGTTTAGTGGCTTGACCTGAACTAACAAACCTTGATCAAATTCTGGCATTGGAACTCTAATGAACAATTCATCTTTATTAAGTAGCTCCCAAGTGAAGCTTGTCACCAGACGATTTATCATGACTAAAGTTTCCATTTTTGCAAGCTCAATACCAGGGCACATCCTCGGCCCAGCTCCAAACGCCACGTAACTAAATGGGGGTGGTGGCGTGTGCTTCTCATAACGAGTTGGGTCGAACATGGTCGGGTTTTGAAAAATGCTATCATCCATATGTGTCATAGAGGCTGATAACAACACCTGGAAACACATTATATAAAATCAATATCAAATGATGGGTTTATATGATGTTTTGTCTCTTTAACTTGTAATTCATTAATCAATTATGTCATACTTGCCACCCTTTTGGAATTATAAATCCTCCATACTCAATATCTTGCTTAGCTCGTCGGAAGCTCAAAGTCACAGGAGGGTTTATCCGCATCATCTCGGTTGCTACTCTCCAAGTGAACTTCATCTTGGTGAGGTCTTCCCATGTTAAAGCTTCTTTGAATGCTTTACTACTGGCAATTTCTTTTTGTTCTGCGATATCAGATATATAAACTTAGTTTGATGGTCGATCTTGAATTTGGTTTCTATTGCCATTCGAGCCTTTAGGCTTACACATGCGTAAACACTATGTGTGTAAGCATATGCCCGAACTATATGTGACATAAGTAGATGCATTTTTATATATGTTTAAGCAATGATAGCAATGGAAAGGGCAAAAATGTGTTACCTCTAACTATAGTAGAGTAGATAGATCTATCATTAGCCAAAAGCCTAACCAAGAAGGTAAGAAGGACGGACGTTGTGTCATATCCAGCAATCATCACAACGATAATGTTGTCAATGATCTCCTCTTCGGACATCATTGTTGAGCTATCATCATCACGAATGCTAAGCAACAAAGTGATTAGATCTTTATGAGGATCACTTGGCTGATTTTGATCCTGGAGTGCCTCTCGTTTCTGGTGTATAAGATATAAAAGCATCGGTACAAGTTTCTTCCTTGCTACGAGCCCACGACTATATTGAGTGAAAGGCAAATTGATTGGAATTGACAACACACCTTCAATCATATCTTGGAAAAGAGGCAACATTTTCTCTCTTTTGGGTCCTCTTTCAATCCCAAAAAGAAGCGAGCAGATAATGTTGAAGGTTAAGATCTTGATCAAGGGTTGCACCTGCACAATTGTAATTTAGAATGTTAATATCTCTAGTGTAACACACACATATATTTGTACACATGATAACTAATAAGACTAATATAGTACACTTATTTACCTGGACTTCATGTTTCCCATGCCAATGAGTTAGAAGATGGTGTTGAACTTCTTCATCTACTTTTCCAACATATTGCTTCAACACTTCAAGCTTAAGAAACGAAACTAGGGCCGCTCTTACTCGTTTGTGATCATTTCCAGACAACTCGATTATATTTTTGGAACCCAAAATCCTGCTGATTGATGGTGGTTGTGTGTTGGTGAGTAGGTTCCCATCACAAGTGTATATGAACTTATTCGCGGCTGGACCATGCAAAACAACTGTCGGGTATCCAAAAAGATTTGCTTTCCAAACAGGACCCTGGTTTGTTATTCTTTCTTGAAACCATTTATCAACCCTGTCGGCCTTCAAGGCCTTTAAAAGGCCAAGGCTTTGCCCTATCACCGGCAGCCCCAATGAACCCGGTGGTAGTTTATCGTTATGATTCTTATAGTTATACCGGAACAGAAAAAAAATGGGAACCAAAATCAACAGTAACAATAAGGTTATAAACACCATGAATTCCATGGCTACAAAACACAAGGTAGTATGAGAGAAATCCTTGTATATATAACAAAATATTGTCATTTTATGTAAATGGCATCAATGGAAAAGATCCATTTGACATCAAACTTTCCGGAACACGATATTTAAGATGTAAAAGAATAATCACAAGTTGTATTAATCTTACAAATCTAACTTTGCATGTTTGCTTTTGTTTTTACGATAAAGATAATTCTTAAGAAGATAAACATTTCTTAATTAGTGTAATTGTATAACCAACTATCCCAAAATTTAATCATGTTATTTTGCTACTAATTGTTGTGTTGTAAAATTTGAATGTTAGGATGATAACTATAAAAAATCATGTATATACAAATACAAGACAAGACACATTCATATAGATAACCTTTTACACTGGCACAATAATATACAGTAATTAAAGAAATAATGAGGATAAAATGATGACGACTTCAATTATATGTACTTACATAAAATAATATTTATTGATGCCAAAACAGGTTCTGTTACAACATCCAAGCATATATGTTATGATATCGTTTTCTGATACTTTGTCTTGTGTCATCGTCACGACCTCACTAGTCCGTCTTTGGTTTCATACTTTTGTGGAGGATAAACCCAACTCGGGCGGGTTAAACCGAACCGGAATAAAGTTGACCCGACCGGACATTATGGTTTCATGAAAAGAGTCATGACATGAAATCATTAAATTGTAGTACGTGGTTACATGAATTTTAGAAATTTGGTGTATGGCATGAACTACTCGAAGAATAGAAGTTACAACTTGTCGCTAACCTTACCGTCTCATTTAGTTTTATTGCTTTTCTACTAGCATAGACGTAGCAGTTGTAGAAATAATATCATTCCTAAAATTAATATAAAAACCCTTTTTTAATTTATAATACTTCTCTTCCCAATGAACCAGGTGGTAGTTGACCGCTATACTTATTGTGTTGCTTCAGTGTTGTGGCTGGTTGTCGTTTTAGTGAATGGCTTCGATAGAAAAAAATACATTTTTTCTTCACCAATCTCTTGAAAACAATATTAAACTATAAAATCAATACACAATATTTTTGACAAATACTTTGATATTTATTAGACAACGTGGGGCTAGCTCACTTGAGTTCTTGCTAAAAGACTTTGTTCAATTTCAAGCAAAAAGTAAATTAGGATTTATTTGGTGTATTTTTAAGGTACGAAAGCATTGCCATTTAGAAGAAGAATAAAAGACTATAATTTATCGTAATTAACTTCTTAATTCTCTATTCTCGAGGAGATTAGATCTGAATCACTTAAATGAGAGTAGAAGTTAGATCTGAATCACATATAAAATTCCTAGTAGAATTGTAATTCTTAATTGCATTTATAAGGTTATTTTACTATTAATTAAAAAGTTATATAAACGATTGATCAATATTATTATTATGACACAATTAAAAACTTATATAACGATTGATGAATATTATTATTATGACACAATTGATGGTCTTATAATTTACTCGTACCCTTATATAAATCAACAAGCTTACAAATTCTATCATAACGTTCAAGCTTCATAGGACGCCCTGGTTTCTTTGAGGGGCTTGACCCGAACTAACAACCCTTGATCAAATTCTGGCATTGGAACTCTCTTGAAGGACTCGTCTTTCTTAAGTAGCTCCCAAGTGAATGTTGTCACCAAACGATGCATCATGACCAAAGTTTCCATTTTTGCGAGCTCAAAGCCAGGACACATCCTCGGCCCACCTCCAAACGCCGTGTAACTAAAAGGTGGTGGTGATGGCGCATGTTTCTCAAAACGAGTAGGGTCGAACATGGTTGGATTTTGGAAAATGCTCTCATCCATGTGTGTCATGGACATAGATATCATCACCTGAAACACATCAAACAAAATCAATCAAAAGGTTATTTTATAGAGTAAATTGCACAAAACGTCCTTTATGTTTCTTCAAACTTCCAGGTTCCATCCTTAATGTTTAAAACTTGCTGAAAACAGCCTTTACGTTTATTGTTGTTGCAGGTTCAAACCTTTACCACTAACCAAGTTAATTATCTCAATTAAATTCCTTCACACATGCCTAACATGTGAGGGTTTATTTTTCATTTTAGTTTTATTCTTATAAAACCCCAAAAAATCTACAGGACCATATTAAATTGAGCTTGCATATTGTTTTCCCACCCTCTTTTAATCAAGAGTCACTGCACAAATCTGTGCATACTCGTAATATATTATCCAAAGATATCCAACATAATTGATCTATAATAAATCGATCTGGTGCGCCTTCAATTGGTATCAGAGCGTGACGCTCCTGGGAGTAGCCCCTGCGAAGAAAAAGACCGAGTGAGTCTGTCATAACGGAGAAGACGATCGAGAGAGTCGATCATGAAAAACACGAAATTGGCGCACCCGTGTTCTACATAAGAAATTGAATTGATCCTCGTTTTACAAAGAAGAACCAAAAACAGAGAGTGAAGAAATTGCAGAACTACGATCCTCGTTTTTCGGCAGAATGCCAAGGAGAAATTGAAAACGAGAAGAGAATTAATCGATGTAGGCAAGGGGCCAGAGAGACATCGATTTAATAACCCAACGCAGAGGGTTATTTTGAAGAAATTGATAAGAAATCATGTAAATTGGATTGTCCAGAAAACATAGACAATCAGATGAAAGTTTTTTTTTTTTTTTTTTTTTTTTTTTGTGACAAAAGATTCAGCGACAAGAGAAGGCGATCAATTCGTTAAGGAAAGGAAGTGGAATCGGATAATCATCGATCAGCGGACATAAAAATTGAACCATTAGGTAATTTGGAAACCGCTTAACCATTATTCGAAGAATCGAAGGCAGTCTCCATCAAACATGTTTTAAAATGAAGAAAGTGACCGTTTATTAAAATTGTACTGTAGTTTTTTTGAGGTTTTATAAGAAGTAGAATTAAAATGACAAATATATCCTCACATGTTAGGCATGTGAGGGAATTTAATTGATATAATTAATTTGATTAGTGGTAAAGGATTGAACCTGCAACAAAAATAACGTAAATGCTGTTTTCAGCAAGTTTTAAACATTAAGGCTGGAACCTGCAAGTTTGAAGAAACATAAAGGACGTTTTGTGCAATTTACTTTATTTTATATGGTATTTTGTCTCTAACACTTTATTAATTAGTTGGTTTTGTGCCTTACTTGCCATCCTTTTGGAATTATGAATCCTCCATACTCAATATCTTGTTTAGCCCGTCGGAAGCTCAAAGCCACAGGAGGATTTATCCGCGTTAACTCAGTTGCTACTCTCCATGTGTACTTCATCTTGGTGAGGTCTTCCCATGTTAAAGCTTCTTCAGGCGCTTTACTATTGGAAATTTCTTGTTGTTCTGTGATCTCAATCATAAAAACACAATTTCATGGATGATTCAAAATTGGTCCATTGGCATTTGGACTTACGACGCTTAGACATGCATACAGTTTAACATATGTTTTTGATTGATTACAACATATTGTGTTACCTTGAACTATAGTATAGTAGATAGATTTGTTGCTAGCCAAAAGCCTAACGAAGAAGGTAAGAAGGATGGCGGTGGTGTCATATGCTGCTGCCATCACAACAATGATGTTGTCAATGATCTCCTCTTCGGATATCATTGTTGAGCTATCATCATGACGAATGCTAAGCAATGAAGTGATTAGATCTTTATGAGGTATGTCTCCTTGATTTTGTTCCATAAGGGCCTGCTTTTTCTTTTGTATAAGATGTATAATCATCGGCACAAGTTTCTTCCTTGCTATGATCGCAAGATTGTATTTAGTGAAAGGCAAATTGATTGGAACTGATAACACACCTTCAATCATATCCTGGAAAAGTGGTAGTAATTTCTCTCTTTGGGGTCCTCTTTCAATCCCAAAAAGAAGCGAGCAAATTATGTTGAAGGTTAAGGTCTTCATCAAGGGTTGCACCTACACAATTATAATAGAGAATGCTAATTAATATTTCTAGTATACAAGTTCAAAATAAGATGCATAGACATTTATACCTGGACCTCATGCTTCCCATGCCAATGACTTTGAAGATGGTGTTGGATTTCTACATCTACTTTCGCCACATATTGTTTCAACACTTCAAGCTTAAGGAAAGAGACTAGGGCCGCTCTGACTCGTCTGTGGTCACTGGCGGACAACTCCATAATATTTTTGGAACCTAAGATCTTGCTGACTGATGGTGGTGGTGTGTTGGTGAGTATGTTCCCATCACAAGTGTATATGAACTTATTTGCGGTTGGACCATGCAAAACAACCGTCGGGTATCCAAAAAGACTTGCTTTCCAAATCGGACCATGGTTTGTTATTCTTTCTTGAAACCATTTTTCGATCCTGTCAGTCTTCAAGGCCTTTAAAAGGCTGAGGCTTTGCCCTATCACCGGCAGTCCCAACGAACCAGGTGGTAGTTGACCGTTATACTTCTTATGATTGAAAAGGTAAAAAATGGGGACCAAAATTAACAATAACAATAATGTCATAAAAACTATCAATTCCATGGCTAGAAAACACAAGGTGGTACGAGAAAAATCCTTACGGATTCCTGTTTCCTTATAAATATTGGAAGTTGGTTGTTATTTTATGGGAATGGTATCATTCGAAAAGATCCGTTTTTCATAACCGTAAAAAACGTTGGAAGTTAGTTTGTTGTCATTTTATGGGAATGGTATCATTCGAAAAGATCTGTTTTTCATAATCATAAAAAACAAAATCATTCGAAAAGATCCGTTTTGCATAACCATAAACAACAAAATAATAGATAATGTTGATGATAAATAAATGGTTGACTTTAAAAGATTCAAATAGATGATATTTGATAAAATAGACATAAACTTGAAAAAATACTACAAAACGTTAAGAAAACGGCTTTTAACCAAACACTTCTTTTAATATTACGAGTAAACTGCCATTTTGGTCCCTGAGGTTTGTTTACTTTTGTCAATTTAGTCCAAATTTGAAACCTTTTACATTTGGGTCCCTCTGGTTTCATTTTTATTGCCATTTTACTCCAAAAGCAAAGTCAGCTCATATTTCTAAAAAAAACCAATTTTTTGTCCTTTTCTGAAGGGCATTTTGGTCATTTTGCCTGCCCAACCCTAAAACCAGTTTCTTAACCCGAACCGCTTTGGAGCAAACCGGTTTAAGACCAAATTACAAACCGGGTTGATTTAAACCGAACCGGATTGGGCCCAAAACCAGGTTTTTTACACCTCTATGTACATAGTTGACGAGGTAAATATATGTAGCTAGTAAATTACATACATGCATATAAATACACACACCTCGTATGAGGTACATATATGCAACTTCATGAGCTAAATATATGTAGCTTAGCGAACCACATTTTGTTTTTTTATTTTTTAGTTTATACAATACTAACCATATAATTTTTAGTAGTGGTCTTCCCATGAACGTAACTCTTATTATATATGCTTCAAACGCTAATATCAAGTTGTGTTAACACGAAGAAAATAAACATTTCTTAAAATGATTATCTAAAGATTTATATCGCTTTTTGCTGCAAATTATTGGATTACAACTTTTAAATGTATCCATAATTATTTTAAAAGCGTACGTACAAACAGACCACGATAGTCATTTATATATAGAGATTTTTATTTTACAAATTACAATGGTATTGTGGTAACTGATAAGTATTTAAAAAAAATAAAGAGGCTGTCATTTCTGATGTATGTATGATTCTGGTGAGTTTTAAGAAAGCAATTGCTGGTCTTATCTTTTGCTAGAACTAATCGTAATATGAACAAACTTACAAAATGTATATCAAACTTTATGTATATTGGAATAAATTATTAGACAATATAAACATAATTATTCGTATAATTATATGTATGTAACTTAGTTTATATTACTTATACTTATATGTATGTATATTCGAGATATTTTGAGCGGTTGTGATGGTTGGATGGCACCGGTTCAAAGGGTGGTTATTCCCTCCAATTTCAACTGCTTATAACTGTCATATATATATATATATATATATATATATATATATATATATATATATATATATATAGGGAAATGTTAACATACAAAAGCCCTTATCATACTTCACGTACGCGACAATGGTAACCGTCGGATGAGGGCTATAATCACGCATGGAGGTGATAATCACGCATGGGATCAGTTATTTGGTGATAATCACGCATGGGAGGTGATAATCACGCATGGGGAGTATAATCACGCACGTTATGATGCTGAAAAAAATAATTACGCACGTTATATATTTGGTCGCGTAGGTTAATGTAGGTTAAGCCGTAATGTACATTATACTTTCTCTCTCTCTCTCTCTCTCTCTCTCTCTATATATATATATATATATATATATATATATATATATATATATATATATAGATCTGGGAGGGAATCATAACCGGCACCAAGACAATTCCTAACTTCCAAATTGTCCACACTTGTTTACTGCAAATCTTGATCAATAACAAATTAACAATCAATCATGAAACCGATGTTTCTTGATGATTTTGCTGCAAAACGTTTCGATAATCAACAAAGTGGTATCAGCGCCACTATCGAAAACGATGATGATCTCAGGCCAACTTCATCCACATTACCGTGTAAACATTGTTCCGACGAGAAGAAAGAAAGAAGATGGTTGCAGAGGCGATGCTATTACTGCAACAAACCTGGTCACCAAATCTCAACATGCAAGATGAAGGAAAATGACGAGGAAACACAACTGATTCGTCTGGCAATAGATACCGGAACACAGCAACAACAAAATGCAGATCTTGATCATCAAAGTGATCAGAGAATGGAGTATATTGTAGTCGGCACCGATGGAGGATTCTGGTCAGAGATGTGGTATGTAAGTAAGACCCTCAAACATCATTATTCTAGCAGTCTAGATATGTTTAAACGAATAAAGGGCATGTTCGGTGTTGAAACAAAAACCGGAGAAAATCATTTTTATTTCATAAGGGGTATAGGGTCGTCGAAGTAATATCTGGGTCGGAGAAAATTCGTATTCAGAGTGTATTCTACACTCCGGATATAGACAGAAACGTGCTAAGTCTAGATCAGTTAATTACCCAAGGTTTCACGGTGAAATTCATCAGAGACAAGTGCAAGTTATTTCCCGCATTTAATGTTCCTTTAATTAACAAGAAAAGTGATATAACCGGGATGACTAAGGAAGAAGAAGTCGGAATGTTAGAAAAACAATCCGTGATAGGTAAAGAATCGGAATTTGTGAAGTATAAAACAGATTTTTTTGAATGAATATTTCGAAAATCTGAATGTATCATCCAATGAACCCGATTGGAACAAAATGATACTTCAATCAATGTAATTTAAAGAATTCCAGGATTGTAAAGCGTTACTTGATATGATGGATGATGGTGATTATGTTCGAAAGTATAAGTTCATCTTAGAATCAAAATTCGATGAGATGGTGGACTGGTTTCTAACCAAGAAACTGGAAGTTATGACGAGGCCAATTCCGGCATATGCCTCGGACAATCGAAAGGTTAGTTTGTTAGAGTTATACTTGGTGGTTGAAAGAGAAGGAGGGCATCGTCGTGTGACAGAAAACAACTTATGGGCCATGGTTGCCAAGGATATGGGGTTTGAGTACTGTGACGGAGATTTCATGCGTTTAATGTATGCTATGTATTTAGATGTCCTGGTCTACTACCATAAGTTCAAAACAATTCAAACATAAGTACAAGAAAAGGAAGTGGCAGAAGTGAAAGAGACAAAGGTGCATGAGGTGGATCCGAGAGGCAGTAGAAGCGAAGGAGACAATGAAACAAAGCATGTTGCAGGTCATACCGAGAAGAACAAAGGAAGCCGTGATGATGTTGGAAACGAAACAGAACACTATGCATTCTACGCTGGGAACGATTGGCAAGGAATGAGGAAGCTGTATACAAGAAGGAAGTTTGATTTTAATCGAGCAAAAGTGGCTGTGGACGATGCTAATAGAAGCGTATTAATGCACTCTTACAAAACATAATTATGTTTAGGGGAGTGTATTAGACAATATAAACATAATTATTCGTATAATTATATGTATGTAACTTAGTTTATATTACTTATACTTATATGTATGTATATTCGAGATATTTTGAGCGGTTTTGATGGTTGGATGGCACCGGTTCAAAGGGTGGTTATTCCCTCCAATTTCAACTGCTTATAACTGTCATACATGAACATATATATATATATATATATATATATATATATATAGGTCTGGGCGGGAATCATAACCGGCACCAAGACAATTCCTAACTTCTAAATTGTCCACGCTTGTTTACTGCAAATCTTGATCAATAACAAATTAACAATCAATCATGAAACCGATGTTTCTTGATGATTCCGCTGCAAAACGTTTCGATAATCAATATAAATGAAATTATCACAGCTTTCATGCTTCACATGACACCATGGTTTCTTTTAGGGGCTTGACCTGAATTAACAAAACATGATCAAATTCCGGCATTGGAACTCTCTTGAAGGGTTCGTCCTTATTAAGTAGTTCCCAAGCGAATGCTGACACCAAACGATGTATCATGGCCAAAGTTTCGATATTTGCAAGCTCAACACCAGGACACATTCTCGGACCACCTCCAAAGGCGACATAACTAAAAGGCGGTGGTGATGGTGCGTGTTTCTCAAATCGAGTAGGGTCGAACATTGTTAGATTTTGGAAAATGCTATCATCCATGTGTGTCATGGATAAAGATATCAAAACCTGAAAACAAGTCATACAAATGAGATTAGGCAGTTATTTTATATATGGAATTTTGTCCCCCCAACTCTTTATTGATTGATCAGTTCTGTGCCATACTTGCCATCCTTTTGGAATTATGTATCCTCCATACTCGATATCTTGTTTAGCGCGTCGGAAGCTCAAAGCCACAGGAGGGTTTACCCGCATTATCTCAGTTGCTACTTTCCATGTGTACTTCATCTTGGTGAGGTCTTCCCATGTTAATGCTTCTTCCAATACTTTATTACTAGAAATTTCTTGATGTTCTGTGATCGCAAATAGATGAACTCAATTTGATGGACAAATTAATATTACTTGGTGTCTAGTGGCATACGAGTCTCTTAGGCACATGCACAAAACAATGTATGTAATCAGTATATATATGGGACTAAGCAGTATAAGACTACTTTAATGCATACATCTTAATATACGTTTTTTTGCGATTGATTACAGATAACTAAGGGAAAATTGTGTTACCCCGAACTATAGTAGAGTAGATAGATTTGTTGTTAGCCTAATGAAGAAGGTAACAAGGACGGAGGTTGTGCCATATCCTGCAAACATCACAGCGATGATGTTGTCAATGATTTCCTCTTCGGACATCATTGTTGAGCCATCATCATCACGGATGCTAAGTAGTGAAGTGATTAGATCATTATCAAGATCACCGTGTTGGTTTTGTTCCTTAAGTGCCTCTCTTTTCTCATGTATAGGATGTATAAGCATCGGCACAAGTTTCTTTCTTGCTTTGATCACGCGAATGTATTTAGTGAAAGGCAAATTGATTGGAATTAATAACAGACCTTTAATCATATCATGGAAATGTGGTAGAATTTTCTCTCTTTTGGGTCCTCTTTCAATCCCAAAAAGAAGAGAACAAATTATGTTGAAGGTTAAGGTCTTTATCAAGGTTTGAACCTACACCATTTAGGGGCTATTTGGTAGCCACTGAATGGTCATTAAGAGGCTACCTCTTAATGGAACCATTAAGAATTTTCCCAATGAGAAGGTAGAAGAATGTGACATGTGATGATTTGCCATTCATAGGTTACCTCTTAACCATTCAGACTTGAGGTTACCTCTTATTCATTCAGAGGTTTTAAACCATTAAGAGGTAGCATCTGAATAGTCATTAAGAGGCTACCAAACAACCCCTTAGTAAATAAGAGAACGTTAATATATTGGTGTAGCACGCTTAAGAAGGGTCACAATGTGACTCAACTTTATGCAAATAAACTTTTTACCATTTTACCTAGACCTCATGTTTCCCATGCCAATGCGTGTGAAGATGGTGTTGGATTTCTTCATCTACTTTAGCAACATATTGCTTCAACACTTCAACCTTAAGAAACGAAACTATGGCCGCTCTAACTCGTTTGTGATCATTTCCGAACAACTCCATGATATTTTTGGGACCAAAGATCCTGCTAAGTGATGGTGGTTGTGTGTTGGTAAGCCCCTCACAAGTGTATATGAACTTCTTTGCGGTCGGGCCATGTAAAACAATTGTCGGGTGTCTGAAGAGACTTGCTTTCCAAACAGGACCATGGTTTGTTATTCTTTCTTGAATCCATTTTTCGACCCTGTCGGTTTTCATGGCCTTTAATAGGCCTATGGTTTGCCCTATCATTGGCAGTCCCAACGAACCAGGTGGTAGTTGACCGTTATACAACTTATAATGGAAAAGGAAAAAAATGGGAACCAAAATCAATAATTATTGATGCATATTAGTGTGGATGCGGCTCGTTTCGGTTCGGCTGAGTTACGAAGTGAAGACCGAGGTCAAGATATCCTCCTATCTTGACTCGGTACGATGTTTAGATTGTGTTTAATGTAAATCAGTTGTGCGTGTGCAGACTGATAGATGTTAGTGTAATGTTACTTGCTGTCTGTTTGTTTTCTGCAAGTTCTGCATGTAGCAGCTTCTCCCATGAAAGACCATGGCCATCATGGAAGTCCACGAAGAACCTTCTTCGTGGACATGATAGTTCGTTGAAATGGAGGTCAACGAAGAACCTGCTTGTATGATGGTCAACGAAAGATCATTATTCGTCCATGAAGACAACGAAGAATCTACTTCGTCCCCAAGTTGTTCGCTGAATTCATATCCACGAAGTATATCATTCGTGGGCTTGAGTCTTTCGCTGATGCATGTGACGAATAAGGTAGTTTGTAAATGAGAGAATGGACGAATAACCTCATATGTTTCGTGGGCTTTAGACTTGTTTCTGGTCCTGGAGTCTTTCGTGAGGTTTATGAGGCCTAGTAACATTCTTCGTAATGTTACTGGGTAATTGGCTATATAAACAGACTTGCATTATACAGAACAGCAAGAGAGCACACCAGAGAGTTGTGAGAGTTTCTTGTATTATCTTTGTATTGTTACTCTTCTGGATCAATACACTTAAGCTTTAAACTTTGAATCTTTTCTTGTGTTTGTGTGTTCTTGGCTTGGTTACATACCCACTTGGATTTCGCACTTGTGTGTGTGTTAAACAAGGAAGTAGGTTTCTCTTGATCCTCCGAGTGGACCTACAAGTGGTATCAGAGCTTTGTCTCTCTTACTTGTTAAAACCAAGCTTTTTGTTGAGTTTTTGAGCAAGTTTTTGAAGGTTTCTGAAAGTTTACTTGATTTTAAAACAAGATATTCAAGTTTTTGAAAGAAAAATGGGTTAAAAGTTAAGGAAAACTTGTTGTTTGAAGAAAATTTTCATAAAACCTTGTAAAAACACATGGAGACATGTTAGAATACGGGTTTTCTTAAAATTTCTAGCAAAATCTTGTTCGCCATATTTTCCGGTGAAGTGGTTTGGTCGGAATTGTTACCGGAATATTCTCTATTTTGAAAAGATAACTTTCAGTTTACTAGAAAGGTGTATTTTGGAATGTTTGTCATTTAACCAAATCTAGTTATTCACCTACTAACATTCTATAGTTCAGAAACCAGATTCTGCTTTAAAAAGAAAGTCTTCACCTACCTTTTTACGAAGATCCATACCTGCGAAAAACACATCTCATGAAAAACACATTCTGAAAATTTTCCGGTTAAGTGGTTTGGACGGAATCGTTACATGTTAACCACACACTAGACCTTATGTAACATCTTAATTACATAATATACTTTGTTAATATACACTTTAATGTTCAAAAAAAATAATAATAAGAAAGACAACAGCTCCGGCCGCAAGTGTGGCTGGAATAGTGGTTGTGTTTTAATAATCTCCTAACCACTTATATGTCACTTTTGATTAAATA
>JARYGA010050920.1:0-37508 GCA_030545235.1 Helianthus tuberosus | reverse complement strand
GCCTCGGTTATGGCTTGTGAGGGGTGTGGCGGACCACATGAAAATTGAAGTTGTATGAAAGAAGTAGATGATCAAACAGAAACGGTAAACTACATTGATAATAGACCTAGGCCGTCGGGTCCACCAACGGGTACCTACAACCAAGGATGGCGTAACCACCCCAACCTTGGTTGGAGAGATCCCGGCAATAGTAGTAACCAACAAAACCAACGAACTAACTTTCAACAACCACAAAATTTTTCTCAACAAGGTGGAAGAGAAAGGCTTGAAGATAGTGTATCTCGCCTCATCTCCGAAACCGAAAAGAAAAACTCGGATCGGTTTCAGCAATTGGAATCGAATTTTAGAAATCAACAAGCTAGCATTCAAAACATTGAAAAACAATTAAATCAAATAGCTCAAAATTTATCCGAGAGACCACAAGGCGCGTTACCAAGCAATACCGAAACCAACCCAAAGGCACAAGTACATCTCATCACATTGAGAAACCGAACCGTGGGTCCCGAGGAGGCCCCATTACCATCGGTTGAAAGAAGTCAGCTCAGCCAAAGCACGACTTCACCCGCTCCCCAACCAGAAAAGGCTTCTCCACCAAATCAAGAGCCCACCAAGAGTCCTCCGGTTCCATACCCCGGTCGGTTAAATCGTCAAAAGACCGATGAGCAATTCGCAAAGTTCGAAAATTTACTAAAACAATTGCATGTTAATATCCCTTTTATTGAGGTCCTAACCCAAATGCCTAAATATGCAAAATTTATGAGGGACTTCCTCACTCACAAAAGGAAAATTGAATCATTGCAATTAGTTAACTTAGGTGAAGAATGCTCCGCCTTAGTACTCAACAAACTCCCACAAAAGAAAATTGATCCCGGAAGCTTCACTATTCCTTGCTCGACCGGGGAATCCCCCATTCGTAATGCATTAGCCGATCTTGGGGCTAGCAATAACCTCATGCCCACATCGATGTTCAAACGACTCGGCCTAGGAACAACGAGCCCTACAAAGATGAGCATACAACTCGCCGACAGATCCGTCAAATTTCCACAAGGTGTCGCTGAAAATCTATTGTCAAAGTTGACAATTTCGTTTTCCCGACCGATTTTGTCATCTTAGACATGGAGGAAGACACCGATGTCCCTCTCATCCTCGGGAGGCCATTTCTAGCCACCGCCCAAGCAGTGGTGGATATGAATGACGAAACACTAACATTGAAGTTTTGGGACAAGGAAGTGAAGTTTGAATGTGGAAAGAGAGTAGAGGACGAAGACCCGGTCAACTACATGAAGGTCATAGACTCAAGCTTGGATGACGCTCTCCGACGGTGTAGCATGGGATGCAAAACATCCCACTTGGGTAACATATGACCAGGCTTTGGGTCTAGCCAAGGACCCTTATAAACGTGGCGCACCACGGAGGCATTTCGCGGAACTATCCTTAGTTTAGTTTAGATTAATCTTTATGTTTTCTAGTTAGTTTTAATTTTCAGGAATAAAAACACTTGAGATGGCAAAGGAAACAAGGGAAGCTTGAACCAGCACCCCATGCAGGAAAACAGAGCCATCCGACGATTTTCTTCGTTAACAGTAAGTTCGGCACGGGCCGTGTCCTCCCAACACGGCCCCGTGCTGCACAGTCTGCAGAAATACCCAGTTCAGGTAAACTGGACACGGGTCGTGCTCATCCAACACGCCCCCGTGTCCAGACTTCTGTTTCTCTTGATTTAATTTTGTTACTGGCACTTGAACACGGGGCCGTGCCCGGACACCACGGGGCCGTGTTTAGCGCCCAGTAACACAAAATTTTTGCTTTTTCACCCTTTTTACACATTCAATCAACCTAAAAACTTATTTTTGGGACACATTGAGGACAATGTGTAATTTAAGTGTGGGGGGATGCTAAAACCTTGGATCTTGCAAGTCCTAAATACAAGCCTTACACAAAACTCTATTGGAACCGCTAATCACCCCAAATTTTTTCAAAAATTTTCATTTTTTTTACTTGTCTAGGTTTAACTTGGGAATTTCAAAATTCTAAAAAGGTTATATTTTTACAAATTTACAACCGATAGCGTCGTGATAAAAAGAACCAACATAAGAAAATTATGAAAAGGCATGGCAAACTTAGTTAAAATTTGATTATATATACTTGATCACATAAAAACCCATTCCCACAAAAGTGAGTTTTGAGCCTTTATTGAGCATACAAATATATATCTTTAAATTAAATGCTCATTTTTCGTTTCTTGTGTGAATAGCCGCTTGGTTCTTACGACTCTAGAACTTGCCATGACGATACATTTCCGGTCCTTACCAACTTAAACCCGAGTAAGTAAATGATGGAGGCATTAGGACTAACCCTTTTTATTTCTACACCATTATTATTATTTTTTTACTACCTACCCAAAATCCCCCTAGTTAGCCCCTTTGAGCCTAAACCTTTTCATTTCATAACCCAAACCAAACACCCTTTCACCCACCAAAACCTTTTTCATTTTTAACCCTTTGTTTTAGTAACTAGCTCGGTTCTTCGTATGACTTTCCTAAAAAAAAAAATTTAGTGTTGTTGATGAAGCAAAAGAAAAAATAAACAAACAAGTTCATCAAAAATAACTTTGTTTGAATAATAGCTTCATCAAAATAAAAGTTACAAAAATAAAAAGTCTTACGAAAACCGACGCTTGTTACGTTTTTCGCCCTTTCTACTAACCACTAACCCAACCACCTACCTTTAACCCAAACCTAACCCTTCACCCAAAAAGTCCTCTTGATATTTACAAAGGTATATAGTTAAAAAGGAGGAGTATTGATTGCTTGGCAAGCTTATGGTAGGAGTAAGTTCCATGCCGCTCTCGAGTGATCCACTAAAATACATTTTCGGCCGAGTGTTGAGTGATCTCCCGTGAGGTATGTGAACTTGTATATAAAGAGAATTTTAAAGAGGCATGTTATGCCCTAATAAGTAATTTATCTTATGAAAAGTTTTAAATAAATCATGACGAATAGGATTGTAAATAAATAAAAATAAAACTTAATAGAGAATCTTGGAAATCCCGACACTCTATGACAAGCCCAAAAAACTTTCTCTTCTACCCATTCCATTTGGGAGTGTAAAGCCACATTATAAAGATTTTTGCTTGAGGACAAGCAAAGATTCAAGTGTGGGGGTATTTGATGTGTGCAAAATGCAACATATAAATTACATCAATTGTGGCATAAAACTAACCCTTTTTTAGTACTAATGTTGGAAAAAGTGTGCTTTTGTCTTCCTTTTGTATTTTCAGGATTAAATGAGCTCAAA
The DNA here is from genome assembly GCA_030545235.1 of Helianthus tuberosus. Taxonomy (NCBI): domain Eukaryota; kingdom Viridiplantae; phylum Streptophyta; class Magnoliopsida; order Asterales; family Asteraceae; genus Helianthus; species Helianthus tuberosus. The sequence goes on along the minus strand of JARYGA010050920.1, from coordinate 34,211 downwards.
TTAACAAAAGAAGCAAAAAGACAGCAAAATCTAACATAAATACAAGAAAAGGAACAAACGTGACATGCCCGACCCCACGACAGCATCTTTCCAAGCAAAACAAGAAGACTGAACACGCCCCATGCTCAGCCAGCACGGGGGCGTGCCCAAGTGTCAGCAGAAAAGACAAAGTGGTAGAAGCTTCTATTGCCCACCACGGGGCCGTGCTCAGCGGGCACGGGGCCGTGGTCAACTATAAGATTCGCAGAATCCAGGCAAATCTTCATAGTACAGATATGCTTCTGCACACTGGGTCGTGCTCAGTGGACACGGGGGCGTGGTCAATTAATACAGACAAGCTGCAATAAATGAAGAAAGAGAAGGATGTGGACACGGGGCCGTGCCCGAGCTTCTGTTCAGCCTATAAATAGGAGTGCTTGGCTCAAGCTCAAACCATTCCTTGGCACACCACATCTCTCACACTTCACACTTCACCCACCACCCACCACCACCATAACACCATCATCCACCACTATCATCCATTGTCCATCATAGAGTGTGTGAGTCGTCTCGGGATCCAAGATTGATCGTAAGAGTTCTTGACAATCAAGCTCCATTTTTGCCTAAGTCTCTTACATCACTTGGTGAAGACAAAGTTTCTATTGTAATACTTTTTATTTTTAATCTTTTCGCACTTTTTACTTGGTTTTGTATTAATGACTTTAATAACTACTTTCTTATGTTGAAGGTGATTTTTCCTTATCGTTTGTCCGTGGTGTCTTGGCATTATTTTACTGTCTATATAAAATAAAAGATTTTCACCATTCATATATCCACGGTCTATATGGAGGTATGTTGGCTACCTGATCGGGGGTTAAGGGAACGGTTTGGTAAAAGTCTTGCCTTGTTCAGTGTATAGATCCTGCAAGGACCTGGGTCAAATTTAGTAGGACCTCCTTCAATACTTAACGGTATTGGATGGCGGGGGTCCAAACTCTTTGATCCCCTCATATGTAAGCTACTATTAATACTATAACCCGGCTATTTAGGACTGTATCCCAGCTGACTCAGACTATTTAGCCGAGGGTAACGTCACCTTCAAAAGAGGGGCCTACCATAATTTGCATTAATAACTTAATTAATTATCTTTCAATAATCCGACCCTTTAGGATTGTATCCTTGCTGACTCAAACTACTGGGTTGAGGGTAACGTCACCTTCAAAAGAGGGGCCTACTACAATAACTAAGATAATCTCTTAAAAAGTGCAAAAGTGCGGAAATAATCAAAGGTTACACTATACACGAGTCGGAACCAAGTGATTCATCTTGTCTATCTGTTTTTATTTTTATTTTTTTTCAGCATTTTCGTTAGTTTTTATTTTTCTAGTTTAAAACCTTTTTCTAACTTTTTGATTTGATTAGACGTTGAGGATAAACCGGTACTAAAAGCTCTTGTGTCCTTGGACGACCTCGGTATCTTACCAACACTATACTACGCTCACGATGGGTGCACTTGCCCATATGTGTGTTTAGTGTTAGTAAATATCGTGTTTTATAAATTTAAAACTTGGCTAAAAAAAGTGTAAAAGGGCTTAAAATATACTTAAACTTATATATACACTTCACACGCATCAATCATATATATTATTAACAACATATCCTATGTGTTTAATGGTGCATAAATCATATACTAATGAATACTTATAACTCGTTTCACTAATACAAATTATTAGTTGAGTTAATTGCCCGGATAGTCCCTGTGGTTTCACGTTTTTTCACGTTTAGTCCTCAACTTTTCAAAATAACATGTATGCTCCCTGTGGTTTAATCGTTTATTACTCGGATAGTCCCTATAGTGGATGGGTGTTAACTTATTTAGTTAATTGTGCGTAAAATTACAAAAATGCCCTTATTGTGGTAAATGCCCTCATCTTTCTCCTTTTGTCACTTGTAACAACACCACCACCATAATCAACCGATAAACACCACCACCCTTTTCTCACATCACCTGCAACACCGCCTTTCTTTCTTCCTCTCCGATGATCATTCTCTCCGATCAATCAAATCTTGGTTGTCGGCTGATGAAACTGGTGCACCGTCACTCAACACACGCACGCCACCAACACCTCATACCAAATCACCGCCGTTGGTCACTACTCATATATCGCCCACATCAAAATTTCACCGGGGAAACTCTGATCGCCCACCACCTTCATCTTCGTCAAGGAGCGTTTGATTTCGAACCCACCACCATAAACTCCAGCCACCTCCTTTGGCCTCATCCACCTCCACCGTCGACCCCCAACTTTGACTCCGACGATAACCAAACAATCTCCGATAACCATCGTTTGATTTCGAACCTTCAAGTTTGATCTCGAACCTACAACCAGCGTTTCTTTTTCTCTATTTCAAACCTGCAACTTTGATTTCAAACGGAATGTTGTCGGAATTCACCTCCATTGCGGTGGAGGTGGAAGGTGGTGAAGAAGAGGGGTTGCAGGTTCGGGTTTGAGTGGGGAAGAAGAGGGGTTGTGTAGTGGTGGGGTGGGCCCCACTATTTATTAATTACTTTTTTGTTAATTTTAATATATGTATAAAGGGTTTTTAGACATTTCATACAAAATTAACTAAGCAAACTAACTGTCATCCAATCCGGGGACTGTCCGAGTAACAAACGATTAAACCACAGGGAGCATACATGTTATTTTGAAAAATTGAGGACTAAACGTGAAAAACGTGAAACCATAGGGACTATCCGAGCAATTAACTCTTATTAGTTTTAATAATATAAATTTTAGGATAACAAATAATATATTATATGAATACAAACTTAGAAAGTAATTATATATTATATAAAAGTATTTTTATTAAAGGTTGTTATATAAAAAAGTAAAGTAAATGTTGATAGCTAAATGAAAAAAAAACATATAAAAAAAACTTTTTTAAGTCTCACTATCCATTTCTCAGCTCTACTATAATTTTTTGAACTCTTGTTTGAAAGAAAAAACATACTTTTTATCAATAAAACTTAGAAGGGAGAAAAAGTAGTTCTTTGAAGAAAAAAAACACTTTTCAAATTAGCTATTTTGATAAATAAGTTTTCTATCATCACTTAGATTAAAATTAAAAAAATAAATAAATAAGAACATACCCCTCCCCCAAGACCTAATAACTAACTATATTTAATTACCTTTAAAAAAAACTAACTATATTTAATATTAATTCGAAAACATTTATTTGCAATTATATTATATATATATATATATATATATAGAGAGAGAGAGAGAGAGAGAAATGTTAACATACTTCACGGCTTATCATACTTCACTTAGGAGACAATGGTAACCGTTGGATCAGGGGTATAATCACGCATGGAACATATAATCACGCATGGGACCACATAATCACGCATGGGATCCAAAATCACGCACGTTATTTTGGTCAAAAAAATAATTACGCATGTTATATATTTCGTGAAGTACGTTAATGTACGTTAAAGCGTGAAGTATATTATATTTTCTATATATGTATATATATATGTATATATATATATATATAGGGCAAGGATATATAGGAAACCATTTTTTAGTGAGAAAACCAAGGAAACCCAATTGTGACCATTGATCTTGATGATCTAATGGTTGAGGAAATAACTAGCATTATTGAATTAAATAAAGTGCAATGTTTATCTTCATATGTACTTTAAAGGGTATTTGGGTAAAAACACTATGAAACAAGGTACATAGAATATATTAAAAAATATGAGGTTTGTCCTCTTATTCCCTTTCTTCTGTACAAGTCACCATCATCATCATCATCATCCATTCTCTCTCTCTCCATGTTTCAAAATAAACACCAAGAACACACACAAGTGTGTGTGAGAGAGTTCAGGAGGTAGAGAGAGAGATTTAAGAGAGAGAAGAAGACGACGATGGACGACGGACAAGCCGTCGTCTACAGCGGTGGAGGTTCTCTGACGAACCGTCAGTGCCGACGACGGTGTTACAGGCAACCGGAGTGGGGATTCTGATTTTAGCTCAGTTCATATTCGAGTCAGCCGCATATCGGGACTCGGTTCAGGTTTCCGGTTGGTGATCCAGTCCAAGTATGGTTCAGTCTTTTTGGATTCTCTAGTTTTATTTTGGTTTGGATTCTCTGGTTTTATACTCGGTTAGGTGTCATTTGGTTTGGATTCTCTGGTTTTTTTTTTCAGTCTTTTTTAATTTGTGATTATTGTTTGTTTAGAACTGTTCAAATGTTATTTTTTCTCTGTTTAAGCGGTTTGGTTTGGTAATGTTGTTAGATTTAGTATTGAGATTGGGTTTTTAGTGTTGGATTACCTGAATGTGGCCATTTTTTGTTAAAATGTGAAGGCGTAGGGTGGAAAGGTGTGTGCCGAAAAAATGAAGCGTCCCGAGTGCATCAGAGAGTGTGATTGTGTAGTTTCGGTGCAGAATACAGTTTCAGGTAACACTTTGTAGCGAGGGCGTTGCTTGACGAAAAGAAGATACGTGTTGACGATTGTGTAGTTTCGGTGCAGAATACAGTTTCAGGTAACATGTGTTACCTATCTCGTACATGTTTGATGTGTTAAATAACTCCGGAAATATTACTTGTGCTATTATGTATTTACTATGGCGGTTGTATTTGCAGGAGTGAGGAGAATGACCAGGATTGTGTAGTTTTGGTGCAGAATACAGTTTCAGGTAACATGTGTTACCTATCTCGTACCTCTCTAGTGTAACACATGTTACAAACATGTGTTACATATGTGCAACCCCCATTTGTGTCCAAAAAAGGGTTGGGGTAACTACAAATAACTTGTGTAACGTTTACTACATATGTAGCTAATTATCCCACCAAAAAAACATGACTTTTTATTTGTAAAATAAACGAGATATTCCAAATAAATTATGAAGTTTATACATTTTAACATTTAACAGACAATCTTTTTATTCCGGTAAACAACTGTTGTAACACGTGTTACAACTTTTTACTCAGACGTGCATTTTCTTTTTATAATCCCCTCCTCAACGTAAAGATACATCAAATGTAACACATGTTACAACAGGTTTTTACCTACTTACACGTCTCTATTACAAATGGATGAAAATAGTTTTTTTTAAAACATCCACGGTGTAACACTTGTTTATTTGAAAGTTCTTAAAACAACCGTTGTAACATGTGTTACATCTTTTTACTCAGCTGTGCATTTTCCTTTTTATAATCCCATCCTCAACGTAAAGATACATCCAATGTAACACGTGTTACAAAAGGAAATTACCTACTTACACGTCTCTATTACGTTGATTTAAACAGTTATTTAAAAACATCCACTTTGCAACACTTGTTTATTTGAAAGTTCTTAAAACAACCGTGGTAACACATGTTACAACTTTTTTAATGTTGTGCATTTTCCTTTTTATAATCCCATCTTCAGCTTGAAGATACATCCAATGCAACACGTGTTAGGTTTTTTACGTGTTACAAAAGGTTTTTACTTAATGTAATAGTAAGTTTAAATGTTAAAATGTTTTTTTTAAGATTGGCTGTTAAATGTTAAAATGTATAAACTTCATAATTTATTCGGAATATCTCGTTTATTTTACAAATAAAAAGTTGTGTTTTTTTGGTGGGATAATTAGCTACATATGTAGTAAACGTTACACAAGTTACTTGTAGTTACCCCAACCCTTTTTTGGACACAAAGGGGGGTTGCACATATGTAACACATGTTTGTAACATGTGTTACACTAGAGAGGTAACACATGTATCGCCACGTTACACATGTTACATAGGAGATTAATAAGTTTTAACTATAGAAGATTAATATTGATGTACTTGTTTTGTTCATAGGTGAAAAGATGTTTTGTGTTCAAGATGAAGATGGTTATCAAGAAGCGAAGCCCGCTGAAGGATTACAACGCATCATCAGGTTTTCGTGGTGACGATGGTGTGTTTTTTGGTTGGCTGCTATGTGTTGTGAAGATGGATGTTGTTGTGAAGACCATTTTTAGAAGCATTACAACTATTGATATAAAATTCATTTTTATTTTCATTGTTAGTATGCCCATTTTTGGATGAATACGGATGTTGATGTGACAGCAATTTTTTTTGGGATGCAACAACTATATGTAACATGTGTAACCTTGATGTTGTAACATATGTAAAATGGCTATACATAGGTTACATATGTTACACAATAGTGTAACATATATTATAAACATATTTTACAAATGTCAGCCCCTTTAGTGTCAATTTAAACTTAGTAAAATTACATATGTAACAACATTGCATCATCCAAAATGTCATATCAATGAACAAACAAGTAATATATGTAACTATAAGTATATGAGACTAGTGTAACGAATTAAAGGGATAAACGATACACTTCATGTTACGTAAGTACGTAGACTTGTTATTAACAATGTTATTAGTAGATAAAAAAACTGCATTAACGTATATTTTTTACACTGAACCCAACTTATTGGTCATAAGTCTTATACATGGCAAGAAGTTCTTCCAGTGTGACATATGATTTAACAATAATAGGATGATATTGCTCGTTGACATTCGGTGTCCACAATTTAGTGCCATTAGAAGACTCGTAAAGATGGTAACGTGGAGTATGTTCAAGATCATCTGTGGACTTAGGGACGAATGTTAGTATAAGTTTACGTGCGTTATGAACGTTGTAATAAGTTTAGCACCCTAGGGTAACAAAAAAATCACACATGACACTTGTCGCCATGTTACACATGTTAATTGTGTGTGCACATGTAACATCTTCTCTACAACGTGAGTAACATCCTTAAAAGTTGTGTTCCTACTCTGCTTTATATTTTGTAAGCACTTATAGATAAACATGTTTTAAAGATACAACCTGTAACATGTGTTACACCGAAATGTTACACAAGTGTTTCCAGTTTACACATGTTACATCTTGTGTAACTCTGCTTTATATTTTGTAAGTGTTTCCAGTTTCCAGTTTAAACATGTTTTAAAAATACAACCTGTAACATGTAAGTACTTATAGGTAAACATATTTTAAAGATACAATCGTATCACCTTACAAGTTATATGTTTTGCTGACAAACGCCATGTCACACAAGTTACACACTATAGAGTGAAAGAACAGTATTGAATGCTGCTACACATTTCCCATTCTGTCGTAACATGTGTAACCTTTTTGGGGGTATTGATGTTGTAGGTTTATACTTAAATATATACAAATGATCCAAAAATGATCATACATGTGTTACCCTCTAGTGTAACATAAGTTACAAACATGTCTTACATATGTGCAGCCCCGATTTTTGGTAACAAAGAGGTTGAACATATGTAACACATGTTTGTAACATGTGTTACACTGGAGGGTAACTTCTGTACAACGTCAAAGGTACCCACCATTTGCCCTTCATCGACTTCTTGTTCCCATTCTTCATCGGTTTCTCCATATACCTTCTTTCGTTATCGTTTTGTTTCTTTATCCTTCTGCTTTCGCTTATTAGCCAGCCTACCCGAACTCGGTAACACATGTTACCCCAACCCTGGTCATTCTCCTCACTCCTGCAAATACAACCGCCATAGTAAATACATAATAGCACAAGTAATATTTCCGGAGTTATTTAACACAACAAACAGGTATGAGATAGGTAACACATGTTACCTGAAACTGTATTCTGCACCGAAACTACACAATCGTCAACACGTATCTTCTTTTCGTCAAGCAACGCCCTCGCTACAAAGTGTTACCTGAAACTGTATTCTGCACCGAAACTATACAATCACACTCTCTGATGCACTCGGGATGTTGCAATAGTTGTAATGCTTCTAAAAATGGTCTTCACAACTACATCCATCTTCACAACACAAAGCAGCCAACCAAAAAACACACCATCGTCACCACGAAAACCTGATGATGCGTTGTAATCCTTCGGCGGGTTTCGCTTCTTGATAACCATCTTCATCTTGAACACAAAACTTCTTTTCACCTATGAACAAAAAACAAGTACATCAATATTAAATATGCTATAGTTAAAACTTATTAATCTTCTATGTAACATGTGTAACGTGGCTATACATGTGTTACCTCTCTAGTGTAACACATGTTACAAACATGTGTTACATATGTGCACCCCCCCCCCCTTTGTGTCCAAAAAGGGTTGGGGTAACTATAAGTAACTTGCGTAATGTTGTTACTACATATGTAGCTAATTATCCCACAAAAAAAAAACACGACTTTTTATTTGTAAAATAAATGAGATATTCCGAATAAATTATGAAGTTTATACATTTTAACATTTAACAGCCAATCTAAAAAAAACAATAAGCTGGTCTCATATACTGGGTGTAACACATGTAACACCCTGTATGCAACATATGTAACCCGCAGTGTAACACATGTTACAACATATATGACAAACAGTTGAGAAATTTTAGCATTAATCTTCGCAAAAAATAACAATATACTCTGTACAAACAATTTAGAAAGTCAACATTAATCTTCGTAAAAAATATCAATATACTATTCGCATAAATGTAGCTGATAGAAATTGTAACATATGTAGCAAATTATGCCAGTAAAAAACACGAATTTCTATTTGTAAAACAAAACTGATATCCGATTAAATTATGAACTTTCTAAAGGTAATGGAAATGTAATATCGGAGTGAATTTATTCAAAAAACAACTAAACAACAAAGAAATTTGAAACATACATCGTAAAAATTATGGTTTTTCAAACTAATTATCTACCATCAATGGTGATGCTGAATTTAAACAAAACCAGAAAACAAATTAAACTAAATCCAATTCATAAACCCTTAAAAAAACCCAGCTCACCCCCCCCCCCCCACACACACACACAAAAAAATCCAACTAAAAGCAATCATTAACTCAAAATCGTTGGACAAACAATTTAGAAATTTAACTTTAATCTTCATAAAAAAATAATAAACTTTGAAGAGAGAAATACAACATACAAAAATTTCTTCTAGATCTTGATTTAAAAAATAAAATAAACAAACTAGCTCTGATTTTAAATCTACCAAACGTTATACAAAGTATAAATCTAAACAAATTACATAAATTAACAAAAGTAAGATCTTTAAACCTGTTTATCTCTCACACACTTGTGCGTGTGTTCATGATGTCTAGGTGAACAACATGAAAAATGTTGTCTCTCCTTCCAAAACATTAGCTTTCTCTCTCTAAAAAACAGAAACAAAGATCTTCAATGGTGGCTTTGATCTTCAGATTTGATGGTGATTAAAATGACACCGAGCTTCCTTTTCTTTGAGAGCTTTGATGGTGGCTTCGATCTTCAATGGTGGCTTCGATCTTCAGATTTGAAGGTTGGAAGGGATGAATTAGAAGATATGAATTTTTACTTGAAATCTTGAAGAAAGTAGAGGATGGTGGGTGGGGAGGAAACGAGGACATAGGGAAGGGGGATTGGTGAAAAGTGATGGGGGTGAAAGGTGATGTGATGTGTTAGGAGTGTGTAAAAATGACAAATATACCCTTCTAACATGTGCAATTATTATATTACATGGATTAATCTAGACCACACATTCTAATTGGTTTCCCAAGTTTTCTCAATAAAATTGGTTTTCTCCATATACATACATATATATATACATACATATATATATATATATATGATGAAGATCATTTCAGAACCTTTAATTTTTTCAGAACTTACAGAACTCATGTTGGCCATTGGATCATTTAATCAATGGCTCAAAAGGATAGTGTCATTTTTGTAATTAAATCTAAAAGTAGGTAGATTAAATAACAAAAGTGAGGGTATTATGGGGATTTTAACCTTAATTCTTAATCAACTTCTCCTATAATCACTCATTTTCTTTATCTTAAATCACGTTTTTGAGATTAATCCGAATCTCTTCATACCAATTCAAAATCTACCTAGAAATCCAGTTTATGCAAGTTATTATTTGTGAAATTAATGTTGAAGATTTGATGAAATGCTCGTCAGCTTGTGTGAGTAGATTTTAAGTTTCAGCATATTAAAATGGTTTCATTGCAAGAAAAAATGTAAATGGGTAAAAGAGATCAATACTTTGTTTGTTGTTTTATTCTTAGCAATGGATTTGTTATATTATATTTTTTATTTGTATTGTTCTTTCCGTTTTTCGGTTTATGGTTTCTTCATGACTTCCTTTATTTTCTTTTCTTAATCGTAGCAAAAATATTTACGATGTGAAAATAAGCATATATGTATCGAGATATATGCACATATGTTAAAATACATGATCAATTTGAATTTCAAGCTAATGTTAAGCATCGAGATCTTTACATAGATATAAATAGACAATCAACATAGAAAAATTAATGTTGAACATTTGATGATCATTTTGAAAGTTGAGTTTGAAGAAAATTATGAACAGATTGAATATTTACATATATGTAAATACTATATTTACACGTATGTTGAATGTGTACATATATGCAAATGTACATTCAGCTTGAAAAAATTGATAATTAGTTTGAATAGTTACACGTATGTAAATATTATAGTTACACATAGATAGAACATTTGCATATATGTAATATTGTAAATAGATATATAAGTAAATAAACAAAAATGGATGGTCATTATCAAAATTTACATATAAATAATTAAACGATCAATATAAAGGTTCGAATATTTACACATATGTAAAAAAAGTGACAATACATATTAAGTTTGATCCTTAATGGAGATCAGTGTCTTCAAGATATGTGTAGATGTGTAAAAGTTGACGGAATGAAAGATGATATATAATTAAATAAATTGAGAAAAAATGATGAAGAAATAATTTGTTAATTAATAATAGGAGAGAGACAATTTAGTTGATTACGATTATACCCTTTTTAATTTATTTAAAACTTTTTAATATTAAAAATAATGATTGGTACATATTAGTTCTGTTAGTTCTGAATAAAAATAGGTTCTGCAAAGAACCCAACCCTATATATATATATATATATATATATATATATATATATATATATATAGTTAACGAGAGACGATAAATAGTAACTTTATTTTTAAAATAATATATAGCTTTTTATTATTTTTTATTTAGTATCTTATAATTGTTTTATTATTATATTTACTTTTAATAACATATTTTATTTTTTTCTATTTTTTACAACCATATATTTCCTTTACCATTTTTTAATAATTTTTTTTTCTTTTTTTAGAACATATATTAACTTATCAAATAATTAGATACTTTTTTAATAACTTACGTTTATAACCTTTTTTTTTTTCTAAAAGCTTAAGTACGTAGCTGTGCTTGATTTTTTCACTTGACATTCCGTTATAAGTTTTGTTAAAAACGAAGTTGTACTCAAAATAAAATGTTTTTTTTGTATCATAAAACGGTAAAATGATAAACCAAATCGTTCTAATGGTTTGACTTTCTAAACAACATGCTTTATTTTCAAATCACGTTTGTTTTACATTATCATTTACTCGGGTTCGCCGCAACGCGCGACATAAGAAGAAGCTAGTTATGTTTAATTCCGAAAAGAATTTTTTTTGTCAGCTTTGAGAAACGCCATTAATGGAAGAAGAATAATGGGTAGAAGGGATCCCATCAACTTGACTATCTCAGGAGTAATCAGGTGTTTGGGTATGGACATATCAAATACATACTTTTTTTTTAAACGACATTAGAGCATTCACATCCAAGGCATCATATTGTGAGTGTGGGGTTTTTAAAATGTAAAGAGTATAAAAAGTGGTTGTGAGTAGAGGAGAGAGAAAATATTACTGTTCATCTGTATATTTGGGGTAGGGCTGGCAATTTTTACACGATACACGAATACACGACACGAACCTACACGACCTTAACAGGTATCGTGTATGGGCTTATCGTGTATCGTGTACTAAACAGGTAGACACGAAAAAACCTGTTAATTTTCGTGTCGTGTTCGTGTATAGCGTTTCGTGTTTTCGTGTCTTATCGTGTCTGTTCGTGTATAGCGTTAATATATGTTAACACTTAACATCGAGTGGGTAAGATACCTGTTTACCTGTTAAATACCCGTTAAGATACCTGTTTACCTGTTAGATACCCGTTAATACATGTTAGATACCCGTTAAGATACCCGTTAATACATGTTAATACCTGTTAGATACCCGTTAATACATGTTAATACCTGTTAGATAGTTAGATACCCGTTAATACATGTATTACCTGTTTACCTGTTAGATGCCCGTTAATACATGATTATTCTAGTGTTCGTTAACAGGTACTAACAGGTAATTTTCGTGTTTTCGTGTCGTGTTCGTGTTTGAAAAAATGGACACGAAATCTTATCGTGTCGTGTTCGTGTATGGCTTATCGTGTATCGTGTCTTATCGTGTCGTGTCTTATCGTGTACGGGTATACACGATTTGACACCCCTAATTTGGGGGGACACTGTTCACCCACTATAATTTTTTAATATATATTGAAAGTGGTTGTGAGCGAAGGAGAGAGAAAAATGTAATATATATTGAAAATGAGAGAGAAAAAGTATTTGTTTTTAGTGGAAATATATTGATATAGGAGTTGTTTTTTAGTGGAATGTATATATATTTTTAGTGGATTTGATGTGAATGCTCTCAAATACATACTTTAGAAGGGGCTTGAAGGGATGTATTAAAAAAATGTAACTAAACAATTAAAATAAAAAGACACATATGTCTAACACATATTTTTTTTAAATAAGTTTCACGTTTTTCTCGCTCGGAGTATAACTCTCAAAGTGTCATTACCACCAGACTTATCACACTAGTATATGAGTGTATTAATTATAACCAACGTAGTAGTTGGTTTTTGCTATGGTTGTGTATTTATTTTTACTGGTATAGCAAATGTACAAGAAAACTCAGTTTTAACGAGATCGGTGACAAAAAAGACTTTCGCTTTCATGTTTTGTTGTCACAATCCTGAAATTATGAATCTTGAGAATATGGGTCGGGGGTTTGAATTTTCAAGCAATTAAACCAAATTTACCAGCATATTAGCTCCTCCTTTATAAACATCTTAACTTAAGATTCTTAAGTTTAATCACACAATTTTAACTTCTATTATTAATTCAATCATCTTTAACATTAATATCTTATTCATTCTAGCTATAATTTAAACACTTTTTAGTTTGTTAACACTAACTCGTAAACTATTACATATATTTTTTCCAACAACTATTATATATTGTACTGAAGTTGTGACAAAAACTAATCAAACTAACAGATGGTGCAATGCAGTCCTCATAGCAGACACTTGACATTTCTACCTGCATAATTGAAGCAACCATGACATATGCATTGTCTAATCGTATTCACACTTTTCTTTCTATGTTGAAATATCACATCAATACATTGATAATAATGTGACCAAATACCAAGTACCAAACAGACAGAAACAAGCTGTTTAGATTTACTCCCTCAAATTCATGCTTTCACATGCCTTTTCAAAGAGCATTTTGTTAATAAAATCTGTCTTCGAATCATGCCCTCTTTATATATATATATATATATATATATATATATATATATATAGGGTTTGACTTTTAGGGTTTAGCTTTAGGGTTTAGCCTTAGGGTTTAGCCTTAGGGTTTAGCTTTAGGGTTTAGGGTTTAGCTTTAGGGTTTAGATTTAGGTTTAGCTTTAGCTTTAGGGTTTAGCTTTAGGTTTAGCCTTTAGGGTTTAGCCTTTAGGGTTTAGCTTTTAGGGTTTATAGTTTAGATTTTACGGTTTAGCTTAGGTTTTAGCCTTATTTTTTAGGTTTAGGGTTTAGAGTTTAGGAGTTAGGATTTAGGGTTTAGGGTTAAGAGATCTTAGTTAGGGTTCGACGAGCCGGTTCCAACGCCGCTAGAATGAGTCAAATCGGAGTTCGTTTGAGTCGGTTCCCCGCTGTTCCCCACTTTTTTAGTGTTCCCCAATGAACCTTCCCCTATATATATATATATATATATAGGGGATCGCTAGAATGAGAACCACCACGAGTTATGAGAACCACGAGAACCGCGCCCCGCGGGTGGCCGTTGACCACGAAATTTTTTTAACACCTAGATCCGTATATTTTAAGACCGGGTGTAAATTTTGGGTTCAAACGGCGTGAGAACCACCTCGAGTTGTAAGAATCGTGAGAACTACACCGTAGGGGGCGCGGTGGACCAATTTTTTTTTTTCATAAACGTAGATGCATGTATAAAAACAACATTTGTAAAAAAAAATTCAAAAAAAAATGTCGTGTGTGTAGTTTTGAGTGCCACAAGTTTGTGTTTACGGGACCCGTAAATCTGGCCGGAAAATTTACGGGTCCCGTAAACACAAACTTGTGGTGCTCAAAACTACACCCACGACATTTTTCTTTAATTTTTTTTTACAAATGTTGTTTTTATACATGCATCTACGTTTCTGAAAAAAAAATTTGGTCCACCTCCCCCCGGATCAAAAAGTTCTCGCGGTTCTTACAACTCGAGGTGGTTCTCATTTTAGCGAATACTTATATATATATATATATGGCTAGGAGTTGGCCAGAAAGTCCAAATTTGCTAAAAAGTGTAAAAAGTCATAAAACACACCAAAACCCACAAATAATATGATGAAGATTACTAAAACATCATGTATGTGGGTTTTGTGTTGTGTTTTAGATGTTAAGGCTCTGTTTATGGAATGGCAAATATTATTGTGTTTTATGTTGTTTAGCATTTTGTGTTTTATATTCATAGTTATACGATGGTGCGTTTGAAGTTTTTATGGACTATTAGAGTTTGAATATGGTGTTTTAGTAATATTCATTCTATTATTTGTGAGTTTTAGGTGTGTTTTATGCCTGAAATTATTGTGTTTTATGACTTTTTACACTTTTTAGGAAACTTGGACTTTCTAGCCGAACCTCACCCATATATATATATATATATATATATATATATATATTGGGTTGATAAAGGATGCTCTCTTCTAATTTTCATTATTTAACTAAAACTAAAAAATGTGATTTGTATATAAATCCAAGGGTTGAGTTAAAGTACAAAGGGGTTTTAGAATAAGAAGCGTAAGAAGCCATCGTAGAGTGACAAGTGTCCAAAGAGAAATTAAATGGGAAAGGTAATATTGTCCAGGGGAGAAAAAATTATATATGTACATGCAAGTCGCATGCTTAGAAATATGCACATACAAGTTACATGCCTAGTAACATGTACATACAAGTCACATGCTATCCCCCCTTCCCCAATTTTTTAAAACGTCTGTAACTTTTTTATACGTCATTTGATTTAAAAAATTATAGCATAAAATCGAGCGTATTACATCTTTAACCTTAATTCTACATCTCCACAAACTCCTATCCTCGACCATGTCCTCAGAAAGGTATAAGTCTAATAAATCCTTTCTCACTTTCTCTTCCCAAGTTAGATTCGGCCGGTCTGTACTCCTCCTCCCCTCTACAGTGGATCTAACTGTAGCTGTCACTTGTCTCCTCCTTACATGCCCAAACCATCTCAACCCTAATCCCTTATCTTATCTGAAATACTAGTCACTCCTAAGTTCAAACTAAAACGCAATGGAAATTAGACTAAAAACACAATTAATGACAACATATAAAAGACACAATAGACAACAAACTAAACACAATGAACAAAAGACTAAAATCACAATGAACAACATATTAAAACACAATGGACAACAAAACAAAAACACAATGCACAACAGATTAAAACACAATGGATAACAAATTATATATATATATATATATATGGTTCCCATTAAGTCTAACCAACTTTCAAAACAATCTTGACCATTGAATCTTGCTGAGATTAAATCTCAGCCCTTTAAACTAAAAAAACTGCTGTTGTGGCAGTTCCGGCCAGTTGTTTGCGGTTCCCTTAGCAGGTGGTTACTTCCATCTTTCTTTGCCCATTATCCCCACAACTCAGTCTCCTAGAAACCTGGTAGTGCTCTCAAATTCAGTTAATGCTTGCAATCAGTTGATATTTGATAAATAATAATAATACGTGATCATTAAATGGTATAATTTACATACATGTAACCTTTTCTAATATGTTACGACTTGTGGGTCGGGTCGGTCAACAAGTGAACCGATAAATGCCTTAGGGGGCATGTTTAGACATTGGAATGTCGGTTGAGGATAAGCTAGAGCATGTCTGATTTTACCGGCTCAATGTTATATGATGAGTTTATAATTATTTGACTTGTATGAAACAAAATCACTTTTCAGGATAAAAAGCTAATAGAGAACAAAATTTCAAGTCGAGACCTACAGCTATTGTGGGTCCTGTTTTCCATGACCCTATATCAGCCTTCTCCAAGCCTGATAAAAAAGAAAAAGAGACCGAACTTTTTAGTGAAAGCTAGAAAGAGGGTTGTAACGATGATGATGACGACGATGAAAATGAGGCGGTGGGGAGCCTTAGAACCGGTGGCAGTTTGTTGGGATGGGTTAAAGCAGAAGATGGAGAGATGGGTGAAGGTTTTTCCGGTGCTGGGTGGCATACCAAGGGTACATATAGAAGTAAGAGGAAAACAAGCTTGATCTTGACCATGACTAATCAACGGTCATCAACCTGTTGCTGAACTCTGATCGTGAATGTATTTAAATGAGACTATTTCATGTTTTAGTATCTGTTAGTTTTATTTTCTATCATTTTGTGGTTATAAACTATTGACGTTCGTCTTCCTTTTATAAATTAAAGAATTGTGCTTTTGTTTGTCATGTTGTTTAATTTTGTGCACACTAAATATGGTTTAGCTTTGTTGACACATTCATATAATTTTGTGTAATATGACTTTATTTTATTTCATTTCTTTGTGTTTATAGGTTCATTCATGTTGTTACAATATAATAAATCCACGTAACCCGTCCACCGGACGGGTATTAAACTAGTTAAACACAATGACCAGAACCTATAACACGGTATATAGAAAACTCACCCAATTGAAAAACACAATAATAAGAACCAATAACACAATGTATAGAAAACCCAAATATAACATCATCTGCATTATGTCATATGGTTCTGATAAAAACACAATGGACATAACCCAAATAAACATTGTGTTATAAATTTTGATAATAACACAATGTATAGAAAATCTAATAAAAACGTAATAATTAAAACCCAGTTGAAAGACACAATGACTAGAATCTCTAACACAATTAAAAAGAAAACCCAATAAAATGATTTTTTTATTTTATTTATATATAGTAATATCACTCATATTAAATAATAAAATGTTCATTATTATGGTGAAATTCTTCTTCTTTTTTTAGAATGACGTATGAAAAAGTTTTGAACGTTTTAAGTTAACGAGGGGAATTAAAATGCGTCTTGTATGTAGTGAGAAAGTCAACAAATTTAGGATTCCCTTTATGCGCTTTAACTATTTTCTTTTTCCTAAAACTAGGGGTGTAAATAAGCCCAGAGGCTCTAGAGCTACTCATGATCGGCTCGGTAAAAAGCTCGAACGAGCCGAGCCTTAACGAGTCCGAGCCTGAGCTCGAGCCTGAAATAGAGCTCGTTTTGTTATATAGCCCGAGCTCGAGCCTGAAATACAAAGCTTGTTTAGGCTCGCGAGCCTAAACGAGCCCATACAAAATTTTATTTTTTTATATATAATATATTAATAATGATGATAACACTGATGAGCCGAGCTCGAGCTTTGGCATGTTTAAACGATGTTGAAGTGAGCTCGAGTTGAGCTTTTCACTCGTTTAAGGTTGTTCTCAAAATAGTTCGAGCCGAGTCGAGCCGAGTCGAGCCGAGCTCGAGCTTTGGGTTTTACTCGCGAGCCGAGCTCGAGCTCAAAGAAGTAGACTCGAACCGAGCCGAGCTCGAGCTTCATAAAAACCTAACGAGCCAAGCTCGAGCCTGGTCGAGCTCGAGCTCGGCTCGTTTACACCCCTACCTAAAACTAATCTCAGCTCTTCAAATATAAGATTAATGGACTAAAATATTTGTTAGTCTCCTTATTTGTTGTTCCCTTTATATTTAATTCTAATCTATAAAACCAAGGCGAGAACTAAGATGGTCATTAGTTATATAATATTAATGTTATATAGTTGTTTGATGAGGAATCGGGTTCCATTGATCTATAAGGCCCGGATTTACAATAAAGTCATATAAACATATGTATTTTTAGGGTTTATTGATATTTTGAACTTGCAATTTTGACAATCTAAGACAAGCAATATATAAAGAATGCCAACATTGTTGATGTGGATGTGTGGCCATCATCACATATCGTATATATGCTCTTAGGGTGAGCGGGGCGTTCGCGGTGACCCCGTGCGGGGACCAGTTTTACCGAGCGGGAACACCCCCGCCATCCAGGCGGGGACCGTAATCGGGGAGCCAAGTCGGGGTGAAGTCACCGGAGAGGGAAGTGAGTGATGGTGGGGCCAGCCGCAATTTAGACCAATCAAACCATTTTCTTCTTTTTTTTTTTTTTTTTTTTGAATAAAAAAACAAGGGGTGTTAAGAGGGGAGTGGCGCCATCAAATTGGGGTGTTAGGGGAGTTTAAGAGGGGAGTTGACGTGGCATATGCTAATTGGTGGTGCGTAAGAGAGGGGACTCCCCTCTTAGGGGAGTGCCCCTCTCACCCTTATTGTTTCTTAAAATTAGAACTAAAAAACAATAAAAAGTCAAGAGTTTGACTTTTGAGAACACTAATAGAGTTTAAGGAATTGAGTTTTCCAAAAAAAAAATAGATTTGTAACTAAAACTTATCATTTTAATCCGAATATGTAAAAGGAGTTGAAATTTATGATGCATTTTTTATAATATAATCATGTTTGGTTTGTAAAATTGCTAGAAAATTTGGATGTTGTGGCAACAACAATGTGTGATGGCGGGGATAGAGTTTCTGGTGGTAGGTGTCATGGTGCTAATGGGTTATGGGCCTACAATGGGGCTCTCTGTGTGTTGTGGGAAGGGGGTGTGCTTGCAAAGTTGGCGGTGTCTGTGGTCGCGATAAAGCTAACATTAGCGGTGAGGGTGGGGAGATGACAGTGTTTGGGCCATCTGTGGTAGGGGTGAGACAGTGGCGTTTTGGTAAGGAAGTGTGAGATTGCAATTTTTTGGTTGAATTTCTTTATAATTCGAAAGAAACGTGATTAAATATATTTGAAGAGTCCTTTCTGATTCCAATTTTGCTTCCTTCTACGAGTAGTGACGAACCTAAAAGTATTTTTTTTATTGATGTCACCATTTCAAGTCTTCATATGTTTATTGAAGTTTTTTTTTCCGGCGTGGGTCACCAAAATGACCTACCTTCCAATAATAATCTACATTTTGAGATCAATATATACAAACAATGGTTATTACATAAACAAGGGAAATATCAAATAGGAAGTTTATTTTGGCTAAGAAAGATAGGAAACAATAGGATTATGACATGTGACAAATTTTAAAATAAAGAGAAAGGGTATTTTAGTCAATCACATCATTTCTTCTTCCTTCTTCTCCCCAGTTACTTCAAAACCCACCATTTTCAAAACCCATCATCTCCAACCTTTTCTTCACTTACTATCTCAATAATCACTACATTATAGTGCGATTTTCGTCATCAATCAATGATTCAAACACCCGATCAACGTGTTCTTCAGCTTTTTTTTTTTTGAAGAAAACCCAGTTTAATTTCATTCAAAATCTCGTTTTTTCCCGTGATTTTGAAGATAATCACTCGATCCATTCGATTCAATCGCTGATAAGTGTTTCTATCATTCAAATTTCGTCAATCGATGAAGAAATCGGCTTCGATCCATGTAAGAAATTCTTTAATTTCATTTTCACGATCTGGGTTTTTCATTTAGTCATTGCGTTTTACGATCTTGGCTGGGGTCCGGGGGCGGCAGCCCCTGGCTGGGGTTGAGAAAAAAATTTTTCCGATTAAATTGCTTTAATAAAAATGCATGAGAAAAAATAATTTTCTATAAATTTGTCTCTGGAAAACTGCATTCGTAGACAGTTTTATGCCATTGCGTTTTAGAACTGCATTCCTGGTTCAGACAATTCACAGACAACTATTGTCCTGGTTCAATGCGTTTTAGAGAGAACAATTTATTTGGTGTTTTTATGCCATTGCGTTTTAAAACTAATACATTTTTATGCGTTTTCTGGTCATTGCGTTTTAGAAAAATACATTTTTGAAGTGTTTTTAGTCATTGTGTTTTAGGTAAAACACATTTTTAGGTGTTTTCAGTCAATTGCGTTTTACAGAGAACACTTTCTTTTGTTTTTTTAGGCCATTGCGTTTTAGAAATGAGACATTTTTAAGTGTTTTCTGGCCATTGCGTTTTATAAATAAGACATTTCTTTGTGTTTTTTGTGCATTGCGTTTTAGGAAAAAAAAAAAACAAATTTTATGTGTTTTCAGTCCATTGCGTTTTAGAAAACAGACATTTTAAGTGTTTTCTGACCATTGCGTTTTAGAATTAAGACATGTGTTTGTGTTTTTGGTCCATTGCGTTTTACAAACTACACTTTCTTTTGAGTTTTTAGGCAATGCGTTTTAGAAATAACACATTTCTTTGTTTTTTCTGGCTATTGCGTTTTACAAATAAGACATTTCTTTGTGTTTTTGGTGCATTGTGTTTTAGAAAAATGTCATTTTTTAGGTTTTTTTTTTTTCATTGCGTTTTACGCAACTGGGTTTTTTCCATTGCGTTTTACGCAATGTTTTAAAAACCGGTTTTTAAATCATACCGGGATGGCCTTAAAAATGGTTCAACCGGGTTGTACCGGGTGGTTTAACCGGATGACCTAGTTAACTCTATAATTTCATAGAGTTACATACGTACATGAATTATATTGACATAACTTATCAGTTTTAATTTTTTTCACTAACATAACAAATTAGAATATAACTATTATCATGTCCTCTTTCTTTTACAAGTTTCAAAACTACCGATGAAAATGGAACTGGAAGCATGATGAAGATGGAGTGATCAACCGATGAAGATGGAGCTGAATCTTGTGGATGAAGTGATGAACCGTAAGTGATGAAGTGTTGATCGATGGTATATGTATATGATGAAACTCTAGAGTACTAAAAATCCAAACCAAAATAACCATGGGCCGGTACCGGTATTACGGTTCAAACCGGTATACCGGATTTTACCGGCGGTACGAATCTTATGCCGTTTCACTTATTTACCGGGGTGTTTCGTACCGGATTTGCATCCGGCACCGGTAATACCGGTATAACCGGCCGGTATTTACCGGTTTTTAAAACACTGGTTTTACGCAACTGGGTTTTCAAAATTGTTTTTCGAAAATATAGCAATAGTATACTCGTTTTAAAGATAAAAAAAACGCTCGTTTTTTTGGTGCAATTTTTATAAAAAATAATGTCGTATGAAAGAGTTATTAACGTTTAAAAAATGGGGGGGAATTGGAGGAGAGAGAAACTATTGCCTTGGATTGACTAGAATGCCCCTAAACAAACTCACACGCCTCTTTTTTTCCCTTCAATTTCCATCATTTAATCTTAACCCTTGATTAACTAAATGGATGGTCAAGATTGCTTCTTAGTCTTCCTAGCCAAATAAACTTCTTATTGTATCTCCACCCTACATAAACAATATCTCCGATTAAAAAAAACAAGATCTTACCATGTGTCATCATGCCAAATTATATTACGTAGTACAGTAACATCTTTGCAAACCTGTATTACATCTCACTATAGAGATTCAATATTCAATAAATTTTGGTGTGAGCAAATTATTTAATATATGTCCACGTATTTTGGTACAAACCAAAAGTATCAGCAATATCTGAGAACAGGTGTTATTATAGAAACACAACTATTGCCCCACCCCTTAGTGGTGTGGTGGTAAGGGTTTGGTTTTCCCCAGCAAAGAGCTGGGTTCGAGCCTCCTAAGAGGCAAAAAGGATTTGATTTTAAGGGGGTAAGATTTAGCCGTTCAAAAAAATAACACAACTATTGACGTGACATATTTAATGTGAGAATTGGGTGTTATTATAGAAAATGGAAACACAACTATTGACGTGACATGTTTAATATTTAATATTTGTCCCGTCCACGCATGTAGAAAATTTGGTCTTCTTTCTCCATTTACTTAATTATTGATTTAAACGGCATTCATTTGATTTAGTCTTAATTTTGGTTTCCACGGTAAATAATGATATTAGTATCTACTATCTACACGTAATTATTTAATAGAGTTAATAGCCAAAATGGTCCCTGAGGTTTGCTTACTTTTGCCACTTTAGTCCAAAATCCAAAATTTTTAAATCTGGGTCCCTGAGGTTTGCATTTTGTTGTCATTTTAGTCCAAATTTCAAAAACCCCTTTTTTGAGTGTTGAAACCTGATTGTTTTGTCTTTTTGTGTAGGGGCATTTTGGTCATTCTGATTTACTCTTCTAATAAATTAAAAGAAAATTAATTATATATTACTCTCTCTCTCTCTCAGTTCTCTCTCTCTCTACACCAGTCATCTCCACCAACACCGTCCTCATCTCCACCCACCAACACTGCCATCTCCACAACCACAACCACCACTACCACCACCAAACATCGCCATCTCCACTATACCCACGAATCCTTTCCAACACCCCACTAACCTTTTAATCCAATCAATCAAATTCTCTGCATCCATTTAAAATATTATGTGATAAAGTTCATGTCTTTTAACCCAATCACATCGATTCAATCCTGAGGTTTGCATTTTGTTGTCATTTTAGTCCAAATTTCAAAAACCCCTTTTTTGAGTGTTGAAACCTGATTGTTTTGTCTTTTTGTGTAGGGGCATTTTGGTCATTCTGATTTACTCTTCTAATAAATTAAAAGAAAATTAATTATATATTACTCTCTCTCTCTCAGTTCTCTCTCTCTCTACACCAGTCATCTCCACCAACACCGTCCTCATCTCCACCCACCAACACTGCCATCTCCACAACCACAACCACCACTACCACCACCAAACATCGCCATCTCCACTATACCCACGAATCCTTTCCAACACCCCACTAACCTTTTAATCCAATCAATCAAATTCTCTGCATCCATTTAAAATATTATGTGATAAAGTTCATGTCTTTTAACCCAATCACATCGATTCAATCTGAGTGTTCAGATCCATCATTTGAAATTTTGAACAAGTTGCAGGTCAAATTGTTGGTTGAATGCACGGTTGCAGGTCAAACATCATCTGAGCCGTGCCCATCGATGCAACACCACATCGATTCATCATTGAATATACTCATTGATTGATAAAGATTCACCGCTATCTCTCAAATTCTTCCCAAAAAACGGGTGTATGCATCAGCAAAAGCAAGAATTCATCAAGAACTGAAGTGGGTATTACTTACAATCACAGATCTGATGAGCCAAACATTGTGTACACCAAATCACCAGCTCCAGCAGACCAAATTCCACCAAAGAAATCACCACGACCACCACCCAGCCCCAAAAGGGTATTCAAATCGACGGTCTGTACCGCCACACCGCCACCGCCATCACCGCCAGAGCTTTGAAGAAGATGTGTTTGAAGGTTTGGAGAAGAGGTGGAGCCGGTGTGAAGACAGGAGCTTTAAGGTCAACGCCAGTGGGTTGTATGACGACGGAGAACGATGCTGACGCCGGTGGAGCCTCTCTCCGACTTCCTCTCTGACGTCGGTGGAGCCTCTCTCCGACTTCCTCTCTGGAGTTTTGGGTGTTAATGGGGAAGATGAACCCTTAAATAGGGTGATTTATTTAGTTTACTCTATTATTTTTAATTAATATTGAGTTAAAATAAAAACAAAAATGACCAAAATACCCCTTTAGAAAAGAAAAAAATAGTTTTTTTGTGAAATCTGATCTGATTTCAGTTTTGGACTAAAATGGCAACAAAATGCAAACCTCAGGGACCCAGATTTAAAATTTTTGGATTTTGGACTAAAGTGGCAAAAGTGAGCAAACCTTAGGGACCATTTTGTCTATTAACTCTATTTAATATAATACCAATTAGAAGCCGGTTAACGCACAAGACTACTTTATCGTGCGATACATACGCGAGCATCTCAACTGGACATCTGATCTAATCTAGGCCTTCAATTGAACGCGGTAGCACCATAGTAATTAACTTTGCATAATTACACGTGTAGTTTGTATAATTACGCACATTATTTGCATAATTATGCATCACGCCCCGCTTGCGGTATGTGCATATAATGTATATATGTGTGGGCCATCGGGGGGCAAAAGTAAAAGTGCACTAATTTTAACGTTATTTTACTAATTTCATGAAAATAACGTTAAAAGTGGAGGACGGTTAATCATGCATCATGTGGTGGCGTTGATAGCTGAAAGACAAAAGGGTACATGCACTAATCGGTCTTTGTCCCGATTGCCGAGTGTTATGTGCCTTATGTCCAAGGCTTGATGCAAAACTACTATCGAGCCGGGGGTCTCACTGGAAGCAGCCTCTCTATTCCTACGGGGTAGAGGTAAGGCTGTCTACATCTTACCCTCCTCAGACCCTACCTTTGCTTTGCTATTGGTGGGATTTACTGAGTATGATGATGATGATGATGATGATTTGCATAATTATGCATGAGCTGGGTTAAACCCTAATTACGCTTGTTATTTGCATAATTATGCATAAGTTGGGTTACCCGAATTACGCACTTATTTATATAATTGTGCACGTTTTATCGATAGTTGTGTACCGTCACATGTTAAGAGCTTTTCGTATTTAATATTCTCAGTGCCATTTATTCCTTTTTACTATCAATATTATTTGTTTATATAAATTTCTAGGTTATTATCCACAAATAAACTCCTCAATTCTACCATATTTCATTATTTTAAGAGTAAACTGCCATTTTGGTCCCTGTGGTTTGGGCAATTTTGTCATTTTAGTCCAAATCTCAAACTTTTTAAATCTGGGTCCCTGTGGTTTGCATTTTGTTGTCATTTTAGTCCAAAACTCAAAACCCCCCATTTTTTACTGTTCCAACCTCTCCTTTTTGCCTTTATCTGCAGGGGTACTTTTGTCCATTTAATTTCATTAAAACAATTTCTTTATTAAAAAAACCCCCCCAAATATAAATACCCCCTATTAGATACCAATTACATCATCATCTTCAACCTCCCAAGCGAAACCCTAACCAGAGATCTAACCCAAAAAAAAAAACCCTAACCCACAGGAGATCGAAGCAACGATGGTGGTTTGCACTTGTGGAGCCTCAACCTCACTGAGAACCTCATGGACAACACAAAACCCAGGTCGTCGTTTTCACCGGTGCAACAAACCATCAAGCTGTGGATTTGTTGCTTGGGCTGAACCACCGAAGATTGAGAATCCGGCTGTGATGATTCCTGCACTGTTGGACACCATCAAGCGGCATGAAGAGAATGCAAGGCAGATGTTTGCTCGGAACATGAAGCTTGAAGAAGAAGCTAAAAAATTGAAACAGGAGAAGAAGATGCTTAAAGTTATCTTAGGTTTTAGTTTTTTGTTGTTCATGTTTTACTATGTTAAGTCTGGTTAGGGTTTGACTTTTGTTTGGATTTTGTAAGTTTGGTCTGTACTATCGACCTGCTAATATGGTTGTTTTGTAAGTTTGTAATGGAAAGTTTGAGGCTTTTTGTAATGAATCATCTAATGTGTTGTGCATCTAATGTCTTATGACAATGTTCCGAAATGTGCCGACATGTGCATCTAATGTGTTGTGCATCTAAAGTCTTATGACAATGTGCTGAAATGTGCCGACATGTGTATCTAATGTCTTATGACACTATCCAGTTTACCAAGTGTGCACCAAATTTGCACCAAATGTGCAGCCAAACAGTTTACCAAATGTGCACCAAATTTGCACCAAATGTGCAGCCAAACAGTTTACCAAATCTGTACATATGTGAGCCAAATGTGCACCAAATGTGTATAAAATATGCATCCTAATACTAAATAACAGTTTAACATAACAAATGTGCAGCCAAATACCAAATATGCAGCATTTAACATACCAAAACAGATCTGCAAAGTGCAGTCTTTAAAACATAAGTACCAAAACATACATAAACACTTTCATGAACTAATGTACCAAAACATAAGTACCAAACAACCATTAACACTAAAAGTTAAGTAGTTTGACATGAACTAATGTACCAAAACAGTTTGACACAAACTGTAAACATCCCAATTTGAAACAAACTGCAAAAATGTCAACTGTAGTCAACCTAAGCCTGTGGCCCCCCTGACCTTGTGCCCCTTCCAGACCTGGTGCCCCTGCCTGTGGCTGTGCCCCTTTCCTTCTAGACTTGCCACAAGTTCTTTTGTTATGCCCCACACCCTTGCAGATTTTACATGTCACAGAACCTCCCTTCCTTGGCAACTTCCCAGTTGCAGGGATCATGTTGCTGACATTCTCAACAGATTCTGCAACTTTAGCCTTCTTTTTTTCCTTTGAAGCTGCAACTTTAGCCTCTGCAATCTCCTGTGCAGACTTCTTTCATTTCTTTTTTGGTCTCCCAATTTGGACATGATACTTTGGAGGGATCAAAGTGGTTGGGCATGCATATTTAGGCCACAAATCACTGCCATTAACTGGTTCTACATTATGCTTGTAAACCTCAACCCAAGACTCAACCCAATACACTGGATGTACCCATTTTTCAGGAACTCCATCACCTTTACCATCCAATCCCATGTTCCAGATACATGCCACTGCATGTCTACATGGGATGCCTGTTAGATCCCATCTCCTACAAGAGCATGTTCTTTCATATAATATCACAACTCTCTGGTCTTGGTGGTCATTGAAGTGTGTGCTAACCTGAAACTTTGTTCCTCCAGTCTAGATTACAGTGTATTCTTCAGCCTTAGTCTTTGCAGTTTGAAGCACAACAGTAGCAGCTGGTGTTAATGGGCCTTTGCACTTGCCAATCTTATTATTCACCACAACAATCTTATTCATAAGGTACTCTATGATATACTCAAGGCAGGTTATTATAGGCTTGTCCCTACCTTGTATCAATTGCCTATTGAATACCTCACAGATGTTATTCAGCAAAATATCACACCTAGCCCTGCCTGGAATATGTTCAATTCAATTAATTAACATGATCAAAACAAGTCAACTGAAAACAATTCAAGTGGTAAATTACATACCTGTGAAGTAGGCTCTGACCCAATGTTTGCTTGGAATTTCTTTTAGCCAATCATGTAGTCCTTTGTCCTTATCAAGAACTACCTTCATAGCCTTTTCAAACTCAGGAACTGTTGATGTAGATGCACAGTTCCACAACAGGTTTTTGTATTCATCACCACCCATTTTGATTTCATATTTTCATGTATATGTCTGAGGCAATATCTGTGCTCTAAGCTTGGATACACTTTCAGTATTGCAGGTATTAATCCCTAACATCAAAGTTACAAAATGGGTTAACATTGTAATAAGAAAATGCAAAAATAACAAGTAAATCATTGAACAATAGTTATATTTTGCCTGTCAGTTATGAAGGTGAAATTATTGTTATGTTCCAGTTCAAGATCATCACCTAAACACTCAAGAAACCATGTCCAGCTTGCAGTTGTTTTAGCCTCCACCACTGCATAGGCAACAGGATAAATCCCATTGTTGCCACCCACTCCTACTGCTGTGAGAATCTGGCCAGGGAATGGCCCTTTCAAAAAATATCCATCAAGCCCCAGTATAGGTCTCCCTATCAATTTAAATCCAGCCTTTAATGCACCTAAGCAAACATATATCCTCCTGAATTGCCTTGTTGGACTGCTAGGATTGCCACAAGGTTCAACATCTCTCTTAACTGTGCTTCCATGATTAGATCTGAGAAGCTCCTCACAATAATTCCTGAGATTCTCATACTGAGCCCTATAGTTACCCTGCACTTTCTCTGTTTCCTTCATCTTAGCCCTAAAAACTTGGTGCAAAGTCACTTCAACTTGATATTTCCTTTGTAGATCTTCCTATAGAGCTTTAAGTGGTATCCCAGGATTGTTTTTCATAGTGTGCTGAATTTTTTTGGATAACCAGGAAACTGTGCACAGTCTAACATCTCTGGTGTTCAGACATACATGTTCTTTGTTTAGGGTTTTCACAACCCAAGAGCCTGACTTTTTAACTTTAGAAACATAAAGCATCCAAGGGC
This sequence comes from Helianthus tuberosus, assembly GCA_030545235.1. Taxonomy (NCBI): domain Eukaryota; kingdom Viridiplantae; phylum Streptophyta; class Magnoliopsida; order Asterales; family Asteraceae; genus Helianthus; species Helianthus tuberosus. The sequence continues at coordinate 6,086 of JARYGA010050920.1, read as the reverse complement.
AAGTGGGTGGTATATTCTTTTTAGGGTTAGGCCCATATTCGTTTGTTGTTCCCGGCCTAGTTTCATTTTGGGTATTTCCAGATTTACCCTTAAATGCAGTTGGTTGAGAGGGTCCTCCAACATTTATTTCACAACTACTCAGTTTTGGAATCCCACCCATACATATGACACGGAATCTGGTGTTGTCTTTCCTTGTAATATGGAGTTGTCTCCGAGTATCAATTGCATGATTCTTGACCATCATCTTAATACTGTCCTTATCAGGAAATGACTGGCCAATATAAAAGGGACATTCACCAGATGTTTTAGACCCTCTTTTGTCTTTCCTAACACTCCTACAAGCTCTTTCAAGAGCTGTGTCACCATTTGAATCAGTTAAACTTTCGAAGCCATCTAAATCAACCTGTTCATCATCCTCATCTACATCAATTTGTTGTTCATATTGTTCACTAATATCAACATCTACTTAAGCATAATATTCTTTCATATCAACACTGTAATCTTCCACAACATTATCTTTATCAAAGATGTAATCTGGATCTTCATCATCCTCATCCTGACCCACCTTATCAGTTCTATCTTTCTTATTCTTAGCCTTTACACTTTTCCTATGAAATGACTTTACACGTTTGCTAGGGGTGGTCTCTACACCTTCTGCCTTTTCACCCTCACTTGCACTACAAGTCACAGGATCCTTCATAACTACCATCAACACTCTCACTCTCACTTTCACTATCTTCATCCTGCTGATCACTATCCTCACTGTCTTCATCCTGCTGATCACTACCCTCATAACTCCCCTCATCACTAAGGTCTACGTATTTAGGTTCCTTTTCAACATCCTTTTTTGAAAACCTGCTAACATGTTGAATATACACATCTAGCACCTTGTTTTTTTTTCAACATAGCTAATCATTCTCAACACATCACTATCAGTGCCTAGAGGCCTTAAACCTAACATTAAATCTTCCCCTGGAACCCTAAAATGGTAAACCACAACATCCTCTTTTGAATAACCAAATGCTAACAACATATCATTCATCACTATCAATGAAAACATATCAGAATTCACATTATCAACGTAGTCTACCTTACCCCCGTCGTATTCAAAATCATCCTCGTCAGTGAAATCACCACCATGGTGCACTTTCAGGGTGAATAACTCGGGATGATTTGCTGTGGAATAAGAAAAAAAAGTTTCAATCAGAAAAAAGGGTTTTCAAATCCAGCTTATCAACGACAAATACGTACCGTATTTTACTTCTGGATCAAAATTGACGCCTTCTTTTCGAACACAACAGCTAAAATCATCCCCATCATCGTCCATCGGAATCATCTTGGCAAGATTGAAGGTCGTCGGAGATGATTTTGGGAGGGGGGAGATGATCGGTGAAAAGGTTTGAAGATGATGATGTAATTGGGAACTGATAGGGATGAATCAGATGATCGGTATTTATTTGGGGGTTTTTTAATAAAGAAATTGCTTTAATGAACATTAAATGGACAAAACTGCCCCTGCAGATAAAGAAAAAAAAAGGAGGTTGGAATAGTAAAAAATGGGGGTTTTTGAGTTTTGGACTAAAATGACAACAAAATGCAAACCACAGGGACCCAGATTTAAAAAGTTTGAGATTTGGACTAAAATGGCAAAACTGCCCAAACCACAGGGACCAAAATGGCAGTTTACTCTTATTTTAATTTACTTCTTATTAGTAACTTTAATTTATGGTATTAGTAACTTTTACTTTCTTTCCTAAAACATTACTAAAAATATAATATAACCCTTAATTCAGTGGCAGAGTTTAAACTTCTATATAGGATCCAAAAGTCACATGACCCAAAAAAAATTTTCTATTGCTAAGTTTCGGGTTGGCTATTTGGTTCGAGTCGGGTCAAACACTAAAAACACTAAATTTCTTATGTATATTCAGGACTTTAATCATTCAAATTATCATTTTTACACATAACCCTAATATACATATTAAGAACCAAAAATCTTATCAACTAACTCATCAATTAAACATTTAACCTAATTACCTAATCAAGTAATCAACTAACCTAACTTATCAAATAATTGTAAATCATACAAATTAACACATAAATTAAACTAATCAACTAACCTGGTCGAAAATAGAACGTCCACAAAACAATCACAATCGTCCAAAATCGCCTGTGGACTTGTTGTTGCTGCTGCTCGGCCTGCTAGAAATCGAAATCGCATATTGTTGACTTCTTGTTGCAGGCATGCTGCTACTCTGTCACACCCCGATTTCCACGTGTCACCGGTGGGCCCGGTGGGGGAGTATCGTGACGTGGTTGGCAACGTAATAGTCAAACAACACAATATAATAATGCACAGCGGAAGCAAAGGATAATTATCATTACATTTCCGAATATAAAGTAATATTCAATATTACAACGGAGAGTAAAGGATCCACAGGCGGATCTTAAAACATATCATTTGTTCAACAGACTTTAGGCGCCTAGAACTTGCAAGATTTCTTATTAGCGCCCTGAGCTTCCAGCCAATTACGTTCAGTACCTGTCACTTAACCTTTTTGGAAAATACGTCAGTTTTCACTGGTAAATACACTCAACCGACTCGTTTGAAAGGAGTTTAAGAAAATTGATTTAGATGCACCAGGCACAAAACCTTTTGACACTTTGATTAAAATGCACAAAGGCAAAATTAATCTTTTATAACTTGGGAAAATTATTTGTATATAATCTTGTATACAGTTTTATTTATTTGTCATCCATTCAGGGCCGGTTTGTAGGGCCGGACTCGATTAACTGACACGCCACAGGTATAATGCCCACAGGCTATCATCCCCTAAGTGGATTACCAGTTCCGGTATAATGCCCACAGGGATGATACCTTCGAGTGGATTACCAGTTTTTACATAATGCATCTGTCAGGTGTATGCCTACACCCCGTGCTTAGGTCGTGGCCATCTCGTAAAATGATGCCAAGGATATCCGGGACATGGTCATTAACCCCCAAAGGCCATACACCAAATAATAATAAAATAATACATATTAAACAGGTTATGTAAGTACATCAATCACAATCCGATTTAAATGACTACATACACCCGACCAAGCGGTACTTTTATAGTACCGTATCCCAAGCCCGTATAGGGAAAATAAGTTAAGAGTATTTACCTGAGCTAGCTCCTGTCTTAAATAGCAAGAATCTAATAACTCAGCCGTAGTCACTTAAGTAAGCGTAGGTACAATTTTTACCGGAAAGCTCTAGTCTGGAATGATGGTATAAATAATTAATTAGAATGCTAACGGGTCTTTAATTAAGCCTAAGCTTAGACCGGTTAGTCTTAAGGGAATATACGGTTCTTACGCACGATTAAGCGAATACCGGGATAGAATGTGATTCTGACCCGACAAGTTTGAAGACTTGTTTAATATGGGTTCATTATTGACATTCTAGATTTTGAGATAAAACCGATAAGGTTTGACCCGTTTCGGCTAACTTATATAATCTAGTTATATAAACCGATCCGAACGCGAATAACGCGTAACGGGTAACCGAATAGGTCGCGAACAGGTTTCCTAAGTTAATATGCCTTAAATATGTTGTGATATCAGTAGGATACCTTCCATTATGCCCAAAACGAGTTTAATCTCAATTTAAGCCCCGTAGGGGTATTTTGGTCATTTACCTAAGGCATATATACTACCTGTCATACAACTACTCGAACGATGTGACCATAAGGTCACTTAATGTGTTTGGTCGGATCCTAATGATCGACCAAACGGGTCGGGTTCGAAAGTATAAGCGATTGTTTAGATCGCTTACCTTCACGACCCTATATAAGCACTAAACTAAAAGTGACGAGCTAAGCATGTTAAAACATGCTTAACTAAGTTAGAAAACAAGTTTGGTATCAAAACAAACGGTTTTGATACCCATAAGTAGTTTGGTTACAAAATACGCAAGAATACGTATTCTGGTCGAAACTACGGCTCGTCACTGAGCCTAGATAACGTGGTAATCAGTAGGTATAGTCACTAGGGACTATAACCATCGTGATCACGCTCACGTTATGAAGTTCAAACGAACTTCGCATCGACCATAAACTGGTCAATGCAGAAAGTCAAACAAAGTTTGACTTTCGGACTCGTAAAGCGATAAAAGAACGAAAGAATACTTACGAAGGGTCCCCGAATGCTAATCTAGATCAAAATAGCTCAGGTATGAAACGAAGGTTCCAACTTAGAGCACAATGATCAGATTTGTGGGTTTTTGAAGTTGATTATGGTGGGTATTTATAGGATATGCACCACCGTTAGGATCGTTTCTTGGAGAAGAGGGCACGATCAAGGCCGTACACTTGTCGGGAAGTTGTGGTGCCTAAATTGCCACTAACCATAAGGTATCAACACTTGGCAAGGGATTAGGAAGTGGTTAACAGCTGAAAACAGGCTGTTCAGAAGCTTCTGATCTGCAGAAGATAGCTTACGGACCGTAAGGTCACTAGTGTTGAGGTCCGTAAGCTTAAGTTTGGCAGAATTACAGTTTTGGTCCCTGCAGTGCAATAAGCCCATTTTTGACACGTTTAAGGCCCGTTAACCCCATTTCAAAGCTCTAAAATGAAGTTAAAGTATAGGGAACTTAAAATGTATTCAAAAACATGTCGGATGTCGGTTCGTTTGGCCGTACGATCGCGTTGTTCGGTTAATTACGACGGAATGCGCACATGCGCGAAAAACGATCCAAATGACGCGACGAATGGATTTTTGGCAAGCCAAACACTAAAGCATAATATAGTCATGCTTACATAAATTTTTGGATGTCCGGATGTATTCAGAACGTATGTGATGCGCGAAAATGCAAACTTATGCACTTTTTGACGCTTTTAGTCCCTGATCCTTCTACACTTGATCTTAACATGACTTCTTGCACTTTGAGCCCTCTAACTTGACTTTTAAGGACCTTAAGACATAACCAAACTTTGTTAAGTCCTTGGGTAACTTTATGGTTACCCGAAAAGTCATAAATTTCAACGTTTACGCTTTAACCCCTCGCACACGAATTTGATCACAACTTTCTCATACGATAACGAAACTTTATGAAATTTATATCGTGCATTCTAGTGAGCATAATTTACATTTACAAAGCTTCGGGTTTGTCAAAAGGTCACTCAGAGGTATATCTTTAACATGTTGACACATTTAACCCCTGTAGTTTGTAATCTCTCACTTTTAGCTTCGTATGATCCATGATTCATTCGTTTGAAGGTATGAACATTGTGCAGGGTAAATGTTCATTATATTTATTGACAGTTGACACTTAGAATCCGTATAAACACATACTTTCCATGTTTGTCAACTCTAGTCCTTTTATAACATTCATTCACACGTTCAAACTTTATGACACGTGTCAACACATTATAGGACGTGAATTTTCGAGGTGTTACATACTCTTAATTGAAATAACCCAAAATTGAAATCCCGCCCAGTTGCCAAAATCAATCAGACAACCTCGACCTCAGGCCTCCCAAATCGACATCATCCTAAATTGCCAATTGCAATTCTCCCAAATAGAATAGTGCAATCTCGCCTAAATCTCTTATTCTAATCTTGCCCAAATCGACATCGACCTAAGTTTCTAAAACATGGGCTATTGGGTTTGGATTAAGTAATGGGTTTGGACTAAGATAATGGATTAGGTAGTGTATTGAACTTTAGGTTTATTAGGTAAATAGATTAATAGATTAATAAAATTATTGGTCTTTAGGGTAATTAATTAATCAGGTTAATGGATTAGATGAGTTTGTGAACTTTAGACTAAAAGTTAAAAGGGGGATGGGGATAGATTTTTTGAATTTTTTTATAAAAGTTACACCTCTGAGAAAAAATACAGGAGGCATGAAAAGCTTCGCCTCTGGCCCTTATTGTGACAACCCGTACTTTCGAAGCCAGTTTCGTCTAATCTCGTGACCTTTAACTTCGTATCACTACTCTTCACGTTCCACTATACGTTGTAATACTGTGTATATTATGTTATTTTGATAGATTTGGTCTATTATGTTTTGGTTGTGGTGTGTATATTAAATGTTAAATGT
>JARYGA010050919.1:0-23810 GCA_030545235.1 Helianthus tuberosus | reverse complement strand
TGGTCGTAGAGACATAGATGTCACAATCTTGCCTCCATTTATGCTATGACTAAAAATGTCATCACGGGTGCGTTTGCTATTCTCAGCTTTGGAAGATTTAACCGGGTTCTTAACAGCTGCTATGATTAAAGGGATAGCATTAGCTATGCCCTGAGCGATTATATTTTTGGTATCTTCCTTATTTAAAGAATTTTCCTGATTATTCTGGCCTGATTAGTTCACTTCGTTTGACATCTGAATTGCAACATAATATTTAGATTAATATCACAAAATAGATAACAAACAAACAAAGCATTGTAATCACAAATACCAACTGAGTCAGCACATATAGGCAAAATTATCGATCATTGCGACATTTAGAACTCTCCACTATATATATGGAGAAGGTTCATTTGAGAAGAAAATTTAATTGAGAAGAAAAAGAACAAAGGGTAATTTTGTAAAACATTAAATAGTTTTTTTCACTTATCTCATTTATTATCATTTTTGACTAATTAATTAGTCATAAAGACTAGTATCCTCCACAGTAACTTTTTTTGTCTACACACATCAAAAGTTATCTTATATATTTCAAAATTTATCCTAAACGTTGAAATTTATCCTACATAACTCGTAATTTATCCTACACAACTCGTAATTTATCCTACACTTTAAATTATTTTATTTTATTTTTTTGAAAAAATATATACTTTGAAGATAAGTTACAAAAAAATTAATGTAGTTAGCTATTAAAGAGGAAGACTACAAATTAATAACCAATGTAGATTTACCAATGTACCTTTCTAGTAACATTAAATACTTATATTAAATGAAGTAAAATAAAGCATTCTTATGGGTTGAAATTTCTTCTTTTTTATTCTTACAAAAATTTCTTCTCATTTGAACTCTCCACTATATATATATATATATATATATATATATATATGGTAGGGTTCCAGCGTGAACAACCACCCAAGAGTGAACTGCGTGAACAGATATGGACCCTTGATTTCCTTTTTAGTTGTTAAGGGTAGGATTGTAATTATATAAAAAAAATTAGATTTAAATCATTATTTTAATAATTGAATTAAGTTACATCTTTCCTAATTTAAATTCATTATCCACATTATGTTTATTTATTAATAAGATAATTATCAAAACAAACAACAAATCACCAGATTTCAATTTTTATTTTTATTTTAGATTTCATCACCAGAATTCAAATTTTGATTTTTAAGATCCACGTAACCTTTATATTTCAACGGTAGACACATGTGTACTCAGCATCGTACATATGTGTACAGTAATTCACAGGTGTACATCAACATTCAATACAAAATTTTTTTTGAGATATCACAAAAACAGATATACACATGTGTACATCGCATTAAAAAGAGGGCAAAATCAGAATACACATGTGTACATCGCATTTAAACAAATAATTATTTTAAAAATTGAATTAAGTTACATCTTTCCTAATCCTTGATTTGATCTGTGAGAGATTTATGCAATCAATTTAAGAGGATAATTGATTACTTGATTTGTGAGAGATTTATGCAATCAATTTAAGATTGAAATTACATAGATGCCATTTTTGTATTTAATTAAATGGAAAAAATTAACCAAATAATTACCATCATGCCACTCACTTTAATCTCAAGTTCATAAAAATCAAGGACCTAGATCAGTTCACGCAGTTCACTCTTGGGATTTTGTTCACGTTTGAACCAAATCCTATATATATATATATATTATGCCTCGATATATTTACATATATAGTTTTACTTATTATTATATGATATATTATTATATATTTTTTTTCACAGAATATTATATAAACATCTATTTTATAGTTGGACCGCCTTCAGAAGTTGAACTCCCCGCTCGTCATACTTCCAGACGAGGCTCTCACCCACTGACTTGATCTGATTCCCTGCATCCACCAACTCTTCGCCATAATGGCACAACTCAGCAACATTGTCGGGGTTCATGGGTGGAAAAACATTTGGAATGTATGGTGGAAATTGTGGTGGTGGCTGGAGATAGGAGTCTTGTATGAGGTTTGGAAATTCCCAGTCATTGGCCTACCATTGTTCCATTGGATTTTGTGTTGGTGTAGGTATCCTTGGGTTTATTCTGAGTTAGATGGGGGTATTGGTTGAGAAATCATTTGGATAGGTTCTGTGTAAACATGTAGGTTTGGGTTTGTTTCTTCGGTTATAGGTTGAAACATATCACATTTTGCTAATCTATGGTCGAGTTCCTCCCACGGTCGTTTGGTTAATGGGATTTGAGTGGTTCCTTCAGATAAGGTTATGGTAGCTACTATGGTTTTCCTTTTCTTCTTAGGTGGTATAAGTTTAGTAGATTTGGCTTTAAAAGTGAAAGATCCTTTCGCATTAGTTTCATATCCTGATATGGCTCTGGATGGTCCTTCGTCCATCTCCGAATCAGGCATATGTCGGAAAGCATCGGACACCCTTTTGTCCCTCATACTGTTAGTCAAAAAAATGAAAACACGAACTACGTAAATCGAATATAATATTGATTAGTAGCATAAATTTTTCACAGAAGCATCAAATTCCTGACTATTAATTTAAGTATTTTTAAAATACTTAATTAGCTTAAACCAGTGGCTCTGATACTACCTTCTGTCACGTCCCTCGACCCGTACCCCGGTTCGGGTGCCGCGAGGTAGATAACAGTGGTACCGGTGTTTATTAATTGGCAGCGGAATTTCATCAGGACCTGGTGTCAGGAAAATAATATCAGAGTTTCAAAACACCAAATTATTTTATTTCATAACCATGGGGTAAACCCCGTATTTACAGGAAAGGGATTTCACTGGGGGAAATCCTTTATTTACAAAAAACACGTTTTATTTCTAATTTACTGAGCCACTTATTTAGGCTGAAGTGCTTCACGGCACTATTCTTTTCTTCACAGTAAATCACCTGAAACGTGTTTTAAAAATATTTTATCAGTGAAAAATATTGGCGAGTGCATTCAGTTTATACAAAAGACACGTTGTTATAGTATACAATAATAAGATCGATTACAATGTTTATATCAACCAATTACCCTAAATCGATATTTGTCACTCGACAGGATCTGTGACTTCGGTCATATCACACATTGGCTAACCCGTTGTCCAATGGTGAAGCTTATCAAGTAGTGTCTACAAAACCCCAAATACCGGCAGTAATTGTAGATTAGAAAGACTTAATCACTGTAATTACAACTTTGAAAACAAGTAGGGTTTTGAAAGCATTTTGATAAAAAGAAGAATGACTCACATTGCAGATTTAGGTTGGTAGAGCTCACCTACTGGTTTATAGCTAGTGAACCTAATTAAATATACAATGCAAGCGAATTAATGTATTAACTTAATAAAACTTTTACGATAATCACGAGATCGAAACCCACAACGAATGACAAAGTATATCCGGATATCGACAACACTTAAACATCTGTCGGATCGGTTTTAATCGATCGGATATAGTACCGTATGTCACACCCCGACCACGTAAAACAACAAAACGTGGTGGAAACGTCGGGGAGTGTTGTAACAAAATCATTGTTTCACAACCATGGATTAAACAGTTTTATTTTATTGAATTAAATGTATTACATTACATTAGAATTAGAAACAAAATATGAACAAATAGACTCCCATTGTTATTAAGTCACTAAGGTCTCGTCCATTCCTATGTGAGCGTACACAAATATCATCATCAAACATCATCAACTATGGTACTTGAAACACATGTGAAAATACGTCAGCATAAAAATGCCGGCGAGTACATAGGTTTTATGTGAGTGTCCGATTCATGGCTCGTTTATATTTTGAAAATGTAACTTAAACTCCTTTGTAAATTGATAATTTGAAAAACGAGTTTTGTAAAATGTTTGTAATGTAAATTGAAATAACTAAGTCAAAATAGATTTGTTATAATTTATAAAATCTCGATACCATGAATCTTAACTCCAAAATATTTGTTTATATGAACCCAAATTGTAAATCGTTTTTGAAATAAAACTTGAATGGTATATATATATATATATATATATTGATAGAAAAACCTTGTAATATGACTTTGTTTTGATAACCTTGCCCAAGAGATCTAGATAACGCAACGATATATAATGTGTTAAAAGCACTTATATATAGGAAGTACCAGCGGCGTATCCACCATGCTTTTAACACATAACACCCGCCCCGTTACCTAATCACTTCCCTAATCCCAATGGTTCAAACAGTTACAAATGGTTCACATAAATCAACTGGTAACAAATGGTTCACATAAATCAATCAGCTTCAAATGGTTTAAAAAGATATAAAACAATGTGTCCATATACTGGATAAGCATATGCAACAAATGAACATACATAGCGTGAAATGTAATGTAAAACGATGTACTAAGTATGCACTAAAAGGACATATATAGCAAAAACATAATGAAATCATGTACTAATAGTGCACTAATGCAAGTATATGATATGAAAACATGGAAAGCACGAAAGTAACAAGTAGGCACATGTGTTTCACCCCAAAACAGTTTGAAAACAGTAAACGAGGGGACAATGTACTCACTTGAGGGTGCTTAGAAGTCTTGAACAACAACCAAGCAAAGCTAGAGGGATCACGGAATCAAACGGCACAAAAGGTCCAAGAACGGAAGTTTGACCCGATTATTCTCAGGTATGAAGTGAAATCACTTGAACTTAGAGAGAAATCAGATCAAGGTGTGAGTTTTGAGTGAAGGGGGTAGGGTATTTATAGTTTTCTTACAACCGTTAGGATCGTTCATCGAAAACCAAGCTTAAATCTGGACCTTACATGTGTGCCCATGGTTTTAGAATACCATGGGTACCCCAAAACAAGCCCCTAGTTTCATTAAAACCATGTGCAAATGAGAGGAACAGCTGGAAAAAGCTGGAAATAAGATTTTCAACTTTGGTCCCTTCCTAAGATAACTATGGCAGATTGTCAATTTTGGTCCCTGAATGTGCAAAACATGGTTTTGATGCATTTTTGACACGTTTAAGCCCCGTTAATCCCATTTCAAGGCTCTAAAATGAGGTTAAAGTATAGGGAACATGAAACATGCTCAAAAATATCTCGGATGTCGGTTCGTTTGGTCGTACGGTTGCGTTGTTCGGTTAATTACGACGAAACACGAACGAATGCGAAAAACGATCCAAACTACGCGACGAATGGAATTTTATCATGCCAATCACTAAAATAAAATATTTTAATGATTACATAAATTTTTGGATGTCCAGATGTATTCAGAACGTAAGATATGCACGAAAATGCAAACTTATGCACTTTTTGACGCTTTTAGTCCCTGAATGATCAAAAAGTTTATTTTGGCATCCCGAACCCCTCAAAGCCTATTTCTAAGCTATGTAAAGGATATTTAGGGTATGTTTAACTTATGATCAAGTTCCGGAATGTCCGTTACAGAACGAATCGGCATACTTTCGCAGTTTGTCAAAATTAGTCCCTGTAAGCGAATAAACTTGATTTCGCCACACCAAACCCTCCAAAACTTATTTCTAAGTTATGTAAAGGTTATTTAAGGTATGTTAAGCCTATTTCACTATTCCGGAGTGTTCATTGCATTAAACTGGTTATATTTACGAATCAGTGCGCGTATAACCTTCTAGAAAGCGATTTAAAGCTTGAAATCGAACATGAATTGATATGTGCAAATGATACACACATTTTTACAAATCCCACGTATGAAACACAATATTTCATAAATTTGGTATTTGTTTGATGGTTGCAGAGGCAAAGGTGTCACAGTCTCCCCTACTTTAGGAAATTTTGTCCCGAAATTTATTCGTAGGAGTCTGTCTGTGACGCTGTGTTAAATAATTGCCTTGCATGGAATCTAGGGTGTTTATCTATTTGCGTAGAATAACCCATCAAAGATTATGCAAGGCATAATCCTGTCATTTCTCTCAATGAACAATCTTTAAAAATGAAAATGAAGGAAAAATCAAGGATATTCATTTCCCTCGATGGTTATTCTTCAGAAATGAAAAATGAACGGAATGAGTCATTTTCCTCAATGGGTATTCTTCAGAAACGGAAATGAAGGAAAAATCAAGAATATTCATTTCCCTCGATGGATATTCTTCAGAAACGAAAATGAACGGAATGAGTCATTTTCCTCAATGGGTATTCTTCAGAAACGGAAATGAACTGAGTCAACTCTAGACACATGACAAAACTTGATGTGGTTTCTGTGCACTGGATTCCATAATTATGTATGCATCCATAATTACGTAATTCCTTGCATAGTCCGCACAGTTTGTTTTGTAATGTGAAGGGGAAGAAAAATCAAACATGTGATGAGTGTGACTAGACTACCATAGGGTCCTTTTAATTAGAACGACAAATGATCTCTTTAATTAGACCACCAAGGAGTCTTTTCAGCTATATTATCACATGATATTCCTAACCAGATTTTTGGATCAATCTGTTTAACTAGACCACTCAAGGGGTCTAATTATGGAATAGTGCTTTATAATCCAAGGGTCTTAACTATTACGTAGAAGCCCATTAAGGATTTAAGGTAGTACCTTTGGATATCCTACTATGAATCCCTTATACGAAGATATGGAAGATTCTACGAGGATTTGGATAACAAAATTTTCGATCACACAAAAACATAAAAAGGGAACACATAATCACATAATTGTTTAACTTGACCTTTGAATTGGTTATCTTTGGACACGGATATTTAAAGCATACCAGGAATCCAATCCGTGGATTTCATTTGATACTTTAATCAATTTCAAGAATCTATCTATGAAGATAGGATGATCTTCCAAAAATTCGATTTTATTTTCAAAGAAACGTAATATTCAAATTAAGGTACACAACAATTTTAGGATTTACGGAAATACCCTTAGGTACCCTATTCAGGATTTATAGTGGTACTTTGGGTATTCGTCCAGAGTTGTAACTTGCGCCTTGTACTTCGTTTCCTTGGAAGAAACGGGTACTTAGGATTTTCGTGGAAAACGCAAGAGATCATAAAATGGAAGAATTTTGGGGGTAGTCTTCTCTTCAAAGAATACGATTCCTTGATTGTCGGCATTGTAGGGGATATGTTGTTTATACATGCAACCACATAAATACATTGCAATGTAAATAAAATATTTATTTATAAACAACGATAACAACTGTTTCATGGACCTTGACAACAAAAGAAAATAATACATAAGACGTGATTATTTCTAAACGGTGTTGTCTTCTAGTTGGTCAGATGCTCATCCCTGTGCTGGATTTGCATTAGCAAGCTTTGGGCAATTTCTTCGGAAATGACCCATCTCACCACAGTTGTAGCAAGAACCTGGTGGAAAACGAGCTTGAGCAGGATTGCTATCAGCTTGATTTGGTGCAACTGCAGCTCGGCAAACTCTTGCTGTATGACCTATAAGTCCATAAATTTGGCATTTGCGGCACTTCACACTAGCATGATGATGAAGGTTACATTGGTTGCACAAGGGTGTTGTTCCGTTGTATGGCTTCCTAGCAGGGGGTTGAGTTGGTTGGTTGGGGGCAGCTTGATCTTTGTGAGCAACCACGACGAAGTTCTGGGAAGTTTTTCGCTTCTTTGACTTCTTGGAGGATCCAGTCTGTTCATCTTTGGGTTTCGATTCCTCGATTGGTTTCTTATCACCTTTTCGGAAAAGTTTACCTTTCCTGATTTGAGATTCAGTCAAGGTAGCAGATAGCTCAATGGCTTGCCTAACTATAGTGGGGTTACTACCAGTCACAATGTCTTGTACTGGGTCAGGGAGGCCATCAATGTACTTTTCGATTGCCTTATCCAAAGGCGTAACCATATTCGGGCATAACAGACTTAACTCCTTATAACGGTCCGTGTAGGCTTGATGCTCACCGCTATCTTGCTTAAGATCGTTGAATTCCCTTTCCAAGGCCCTAATCTTGTGATGAGGACAAAATTCCTTCATCATCAGAGCTCGAAACTCTTCCCACGTTTGAGCCAGTGCCACATCGGCACCCCTATCTCTCATCACACCATTCCACCATGTCAAAGCTCGTTTCTCAAAGACACTAGATGCGAATTCTACCTTTCGCTCATTTGGGCATTGAACATGTCTGAAGGTGTAGGATCGAGTTTCTGATCAAACGAGTCGTTCAGAAGAGGTCTCAGACTGAATCAGAGGCGGAATTCATTGATTCAGTCTTAGTTTAGCTTGTATTCACTATTAACTGTCTCTTGTATTAATCTGGAATCAATTTACAGCATGTAGACACTTCGACAGCGCTCAGCAGTTGGAAACAACCTTACTAATTCCGTTACAAATGAACCTGACCAAGCACATATATATAGGCTGCTAATTCCGCTTGAAACAGACTCAAGCGGAATTATGCTTCACGCGGAATTACACATTACAAACGATATTAAACATTCAAGTGGAATTAGGTGAGTAATTTCGTGCGGAATTACCATTGGGTAATTCCGTGCGGAATTACCTCTAAACCTAATTTCGACTGTTTCTCGTACAACGTGCCATGGTCTGTCAGTTCTGATATAAGACTCGAACGAAGATGAAGTCGACAGACAACTGCACCAACAGACTCCCCCTTGAATGTTGACGAAACCTTCAGTGAGAGTCTTCATCATGTCAACTCTTCAATCTTGATCGGTCTTGATCACTTTTTTCAATATGTACCAGGATCCATCTCTTTGGCTCTAACCTCGTCAGACTCCCCCTTTCATCATGCTGGGATCGCTGTCTGGAATTAGCTATCACCATGAGATCAAACCCTGATTTTAACTCTGTTCAGCTCATCACCTGCACAATTCTCAACCAAAACATAAGTTTTTACTTAAATCAATAATAAAAACTTTCTGGTAGAAATCATTCAATCATAATAGTTACATCAAGTTTAAATTAATGACCTTGATTAACTATTCTAACTTCTTTCTCAAATCAAAAATTTTCAATTAAGCACACACTCCCAACCCTGTTCATCATGTTCAACACTTGAAATTTTAAAAATAAGCTCTTCAACATCAGTTGTCGAAAATCTTTTTGGATTTTTGAATGAAATGAAATGCAATAAAGAAATATTTACAGACACTATTTTTGTGAGCTTGTGAAAGAGGATCATATCAGTTTATGTGACCAATCACTAGCACCATTAAGCTTTAAACATTTCCAGTTCTAAACAATTCACGTAGATTGACGATATTGTTGTCCACTTAAACTCAATCTAAAAACTTTCGAAATGCTTACCGATACGTTAAGGTATATTAATTTTGCACTAAATTCTTATGGACCCCACGATCTCAGCATATCCCCTCATCATGCAATGCACTAACTCAAGTAATGCCTTTAAACTTTTATCAACTGTGATCTGTGCGAAAACAAAGCAGAATGTTTAAACATTAACAATCAGGTCGATACTTCCGTATACGCAGAGAAAATCCAATGTTTAAACAAAATAAAAAATAAAAACAAGTTGAAATTGTTTAGGCTTTAACCACCTGTTCAATACTCCCGTATACGCAGAGGTGATCCAAAGCTTAAACGAAACACCAAAGAAAAAAAACAGAACGTTTAGGCAATAACATCCAGTTCGATACTCATGTATACGTAGAGGATGTCCAATGCTTAATCAAAATAAAGAAATAAAACAAGTTTAAGTCTTTGCAAAATGAAAACACAGAATCACAGTGACTTTTCAGCAAAGTTGTGAAATCTCACAGACTTAACCGGTTTTATGTCTTTCGACAATCAGCGATTACCGAGCAGGCACACAGTCAAGAAGGACAAAACTAAGTACTATGCTTTCAACCGTGTTTCCCACTAGAACTAGGCTTTTTCATATAGGTTTGTATCGTTATCGCAAATCTACTAGTCTAGCTGAGCCTACCGTCACATCTTTAGTGAGACCGTTTATCACATTTTATCTTTCCATTTCTTTAGCATGCTGTGACAGTCCAACTGATCTACTATCATTTCCTCTTTTTACAACAAAAACTCATTTTTTTCATTTTTCAATGTTTTTGTCTTTTTCAAATTTTCAAATTTTTTTAAAAATTTTTACTCCCCCTAAAATCAAAATATGTCTCAATTTTGATTTTCTGGGAAAATTTGAAAACCAACTGTACAAGATAAACTTACAACTTGATGAGAATTACTTCAATTCTCCATTCATTTGGCATAAACAATCAGAACTCCCCCTTACAACAAACTATTTTCCCATTATGATTTCAAAACACTTAAGTTTGTTTTAATCAAAATGGTTTTTCCGAGAAAAATTAGTTTGTTTACCAACCACTTGTAGGTTCGGGGTCACTTCATCACATTTTCTTTTTATCCACATGTAAAGATTAAACATTTCCCGATTTTCACAATAAAACCACTTGTAGAAAAATCAAGTACAACTTAATGTCCTTGATTAACCACTTGTCGATCGAAATAACACCGAAGTGAATTTCTCAAGAAATGTGCCGATTCATGTTCCACGCTTACCAACCTGGGAACTCCGGCAAGTCAGGTTTTTCATTTAAAAAGATTTACCCAAGCCTGACGGTCCTTGGGTGTTTTCGAATTCTTGTTCAACAATAGTGGAAAATTTACATCATCCATTATTAGACCAGAATTCTCATTTTTTACCTCAACCGATGGCTCTTCTGGCTTTACCAAACCAGATTCATCGTCTGATCGTGGCTTGTCTGACTTTGATGAGCCAGATTCATTGCCAACACGTGGCTCCTTTGTTTCTAAAGAAACAAATTCATCACCACCAACTTTCTTTTTCTTCTCTTTTGTCCTCAGATTTGTATCTGATGAATTCGTTTTACTTGACTTTGCAGTCGAGTGAATCGATTCATCAGAACTCTTATTTGTACCAACCGATGTATCCAAGGACAAAATCCTTTCGAGATATTATCTTGCCTTCTTCCTCTTTTTCCTCAGTCTGTCTTTCTGCCCCTGTGAAAGCTTTACTTTCTTTTCTTCCATTTTCTGTTCTTTGGGCTTAACATTGACTGGTTTCTTTGCCAATTTCTGAGAATCAGCCCTCGATCTTTCCTTTGATCTCATTGAGCAGTCTCTGGCAATATGTCCTTTGATTTTGCAGTTATAGCATCTTCTTGTCTCATAACTCCAACTTTGGCAGTTAACAGCAATGTATCCTCTCACACCACAAGTGTAACACACTCTGTTATCGTACCAATCACCACCTTCAGTCCAAACATTCAGATCATAGCACTGTTTGGCTTGGTGATAATCATTTCTCCTCTTGTTTGCTGGATTTGGCTTTTGAGCACTGTGGTCAAACCTGCACCACTTATTACCAACAGTTTTTGAGTTTTGATTTTCCAATTTTTGTGGTTTTTTAACACGATTGGATGATTGAACTGATGAGCTTTTATTTTCTTTTTGAAGATTTTTCGGCTTTTTATCCTTTTGTTTTTGTTCCACATTCTTCTTTACAGGTTTTTGCGTTGAGCATTCACCTTTCTCAGTAGAATGTAAAACAGTTTCTTGAAATATTTCATTTAATTTCAAAAATATTTTTCTTTTCTCAACTTCATCATCAGTTTTCTCATCACAATCTTCAATTTTGACTTTGTCAAAATTTGTGACATTGTCACTTATTGGAACAGAATTGATCTTTTTTGGACAAATATAATCTGGTACTGATGATGAATTCACAAAACCTTTCAATTTATTCTCAAGCTCATCAATTTTATTCCGAGCAATTTCAGCTTCATTTTCAAGCTGAATGATTTTCTGAAGATGAGAATTTATTACAATTTGTTTTTCAAGGTTATTTTTACCAAAAATGGCTTTCTCATCTTCTAAAATCTTTATTTTACTTTGAAAATCTGTTTCAATTTTTAATTTTTAATTTTCTCAATTTTTTATTTGATTTTTCAAAACATTTTCTGATTTTTTAAAATTTTTATTTTCTAATGTCAAACTCTCTAAATCCCTCAAGAGTTTGACATTTTCAGATTTCAGATTTTCACAATTTACACGCATCTCAAGAATCTGTTTCTCATCATTTTTCTTCTCATCTTTCAAAACTGAAATCTCTTCAGTCTGTTCCACTTCCACTTGGACACTTTTATTCTTGTTCCTTTTTAATATTGATTTTCCATCTTGACTTTTCTTATTCACAGCATTGTTCTCCATCTGTTCTTCAAGCTTCTTAATGAATTGAGAAATAGACAATCCATAGTATTCTCCTGTTCTTTTTAAATTCAAAAAATATGTGTCCCATTCTTTTTGAGGTAAAGCATTTGCTAATTTCTCAACCCATTCATTTGGATTTTTGGTTAAACCCATCTCAGACATTGAACGAACAAGATGGCTATATCTCTCAATGATACTCTTTGTACTTTCACCTGGACAATTTGAAAACGAGTTAAACTCTTTCTTTAATAAAGTTGTTTTATTTTCCATATTAAAGAAATCTATATCCATGATTCGGAAACACGTTTATTAAGACAGTCACTTTCAAATAAAATTAACCCTTCAAACAGAATTCTCCAAGCGAAATTACCTTCCAAGCGAGATTACCTGCAACAGAAACTTCAAACGAAATTATGATTTTCAAACGAAATTAGACACTTCAAACAAAATTCCCTAATATTGTTTGAACTAGACAAACAAGATTTAATTCCGTGCGGAATTATGAAACAGTTCACGCGAAATTTAACTTTTCAAAACGGAATAATGATTCCGTTTTAAATTTCAAACGGAATTACGAATTCCGTGCGGAATTAGCAACAAGTTCAAACGAGATTAGTTTCACACAGTAATTTGGAGCGGAATTAAGGTATAATTCCAAGCGGAATTAAGCTGATGTCATCATATATGATCTGAAGTTCAAGCGGAATTATCGATTTTAGCAGATTTAAGTCGAATTAAGGTCCAATTTTCTAAAGGATTTGTTAAAACAACATTTCGCTTATGATATGTGAATTTCAGATCATTTTGACCGGTAAAACTTGTTCAATTGAGAAAAGAAGATGTAGAAATCAGAATTTCCAGCGAAAACGAGCTAAACAGTAAGAACTCTTCCTCCTGAGCTCTGATACCACATGTAGGATCGAGTTTCTGATCAAACGAGTCGTTCAAAAGAGATCTCAGACTGAATCAGAGGCGGAATTCATTGATTCAGTCTTAGTTTAGCTTGTATTCACTATTAATTGTCTCTTGTATTAATCTGGAATCAATTTACATCATGTAGACACTTCGACAGCGCTCCGCAGTCAGAAACAACCTTACTAATTCCGTTACAAATGAACCTGACCTATCACATATATATAGGATAATTCTGCTTGAAACAGACTCAAGCAGAATTATGCTTCACGCGGAATTACACATTACAAACGATATTAAACATTCAAGCGGAATTAGGTGAGTAATTTCGTGCGGAATTACCATTGGGTAATTCCGTGCGGAATTACCTCTAAACCTAATTTCGACTGTTTCTCGTACAACGTGCCATGGTCTGTCAG
This sequence comes from Helianthus tuberosus, assembly GCA_030545235.1. NCBI lineage: Eukaryota > Viridiplantae > Streptophyta > Magnoliopsida > Asterales > Asteraceae > Helianthus > Helianthus tuberosus. The sequence continues at coordinate 10,299 of JARYGA010050919.1, read as the reverse complement.
TTCTGATCTAAGACTCGAACGAAGATGAAGGCGACAGACAACTGCACCAACAGAAGGTGCTCTCTAGACTCTCAAACCATTGCAGAAGTGCAGTCGCTCCTTGAGACCCAGAAAACTTTGATGGCTTAGCCGAGTTGAACGTCTTGAAGTTGCAGGGGGCATTATTTTTGTTGAGAGCTTGGTTACATTGAGCAACGATGTTCGGGATTGCAGCAGTCATTTGCTGCGTAATGACAGCTGCCAGCTCTTCAATAGGTACCTGATTTTCGTGTCGTGGAGGCATTCTAAAAAGGGGAAACAAGAGAGAAAACAAATGAAATGGCATTGGGTAAGAATAGGATGTTACAATTACCGACCAAAAATCATGGGTGATGGTCATTTGTTTGAAGCACGAAGCAAGCAAACAAACAACACTCAAAGGTTGAATCAAAGTAAATAGGTCCTCATAATGTATCGCGAAGACATGCTCTCCTATAAGTGGACACTCGCCCCAAGAGTTCCCAGGTAAGAGTGACTGGTCCGATATTACGGATTCATACGAACACTCTAGCCTTAGACAGAAAGCTCAGGGTACAGGTACCCACCCTTCCAGTTTGCACGTGTTCACATTATGTGGCCCTAAACTTTGACGAGAATTTGAAAACTTTGAAGGTTCAAAACCTTATAATAAATCATCCTAGAACAGATGATTAGTTTTCAAAGCAGATTCGAATTTTGTGTTCTTATTGTGGTTGCTGCCTAAAGATAGGCAACAGTATTGTTTCATGACATTACGCAAGTAAACTCGCGTTAAGGTCCTAGGAAGGTTATAGTCTAGGTCAAAGCATTACTAATAACCTAATTCCCTATAACCATTGGCTCCGATACCAACTTTTCTTTCACACCCCGACCACGTAAAACAACAAAACGTGGCGGAAATGTCGGGGAGTGTTGTAACAGAATCATTGTTTCACAACCATGGATTAAACAGTTTTGTTTTATTGAATTAAATGTATTACATTACATTAGAATTAGAAACAAAATATGAACAAATAGACTCCCATTGTTATTAAGTCACTAAGGCCTCGTCCATTCCTATGTGAGCGTACACAAATATCATCATCAAACATCATCAACTATGGTACCTGAAACACATGTGAAAATACGTCAGCATAAAAATGCCGGCGAGTACATAGGTTTTATGTGAGTGTCCGATTCATGGCTCGTTTATATTTTGAAAATGTAACTCAAACTCCTTTGTAAATTGATAATTTGAAAACCGAGTTTTGTAAAATGTTTGTAATGTAAATTGAAATAACTAAGTCAAAATAGATTTGTTATAATTTATAAAATCTCGATACCATGAATCTTAACTCCAAAATATTTGTTTATATGAACCCAAATTGTAAATCTTTTTTGAAAAAAAAACTTGAATGGTATATATATATATATATATATTGATAGAAAAACCTTGTAATATAACTTTGTTTTGATAACCTTGCCCAAGTGATCTAGATAATGCAACTATATATAATGTGTTAAAAGCACTTATATATAGGAAGTACCAGCGGCGTATCCACCATGCTTTTAACACATTACACCTGCCCCGTTACCTAATCACTTCCCTAATCCCAATGGTTCAAATAGTTACAAATGGTTCACATAAATCAACAGTTTAAAAATGGTTCACATAAATCAATAGGTTACAAATGGTTCACATAAATCAACAGGTTACAAATGGTTCACATAAATCAATCAGCTTCAAATGGTTTAAAAAGTTATAAAACAATTTGTCCATATACTGGATAAGCATATGCAACAAATGAACATACATAGCGTGAAATGTAATGTAAAATGATGTACTAAGTATGCACTAAAAGGACATACATAGCAAAAACATAATGAAATCATGTACTAATAGTGTACTAATGAACATAGCAAGTGTATGATATTAAAACATGGAAAGCACGAAAGTAACAAGTAGGCACATGTGTTTCACCCCAAGACAGTTTGAAAAAAGTAAAAGAGGGGACTATGTACTCACTTGAGGGTGCTTAGAAGTCTTGAACAACAACCAAGCAAAGCTAGAGGGATCACGGAATCAAACGGCACAAAAGGTCCAAGAACGGAAGCTTGACCCGATTATTCTCAGGTATGAAGTGAAATCACTTCAACTTAGAGAGAAATCAGATCAAGGTGTGAGTTTTGAGTGAATGGGGGTAGGGTATTTATAGTTTTCTTACAACCGTTAGGATCGTTCATCGAAAACCGAGCTTAAATCTGGACCTTACATGTGTGCCCATGGTTTTAGAATACCATGTGTTAGGCCCTAAAGTGTGAGACTGACGCATCAAATTAATACAACGAGCTATGGTTACGAGCTGGGCCTTACCGGGTTAGTTTATATTAGGTTGTGGACCTTTATAGGTCACTTGGGCCAAGCTTTAGGCCATGTGGGCCAAGCAGGCCCAAGGGGAGCCCATGTAGGGAATTGGACTTGAGTTAGTATAAAAACAAGTTTTCAACTTGTTTTAGGGTTTGAACCTTTTGGAGCCTCAATTACAGAAATTCTAGAGTTACTTAGAGAGAGGCGATTTGGTGGAGTAGGAACTTGTACCAGACGGTTTTGCTAGTTGATAGTAATAGAATCGTGTGCAAGTTTGAAAGTGATTCGGTATCGTGTTCTTCTTATTTTCAGTTTTCCGTTTTGATTCTTGAATCACCACTTGATTGGATTCCGCACAATCAACTGGTTGTTTGATATCATCGAAAGATCCGTCTCAACGGGACTTACAAGTGGTATCAGAGCCTTTAGAACCTATTTCTAGGCTCGGTTTGATATCAAAGATTCAAGATTTTCGATATTTTTGATTCGGTGTTCTTCGCGTTCTTAGCATTGTTCATCGAATTTTTATCAAAATCATTATATTTTGGTATTTTGATCTTTTGAGAAGGTGTTAATAGATTTTTCTATGTATTAGAATTTTTAAAATTATATTCAAAAGATTTTGAAAATCCAGAATTGATTTGAAAAATACAAAAATCTCGGAATTCCAACTGTTCAAAAGTTTTGAAAAATTTTTAAAAAGGTTTTCTATTTTTATAATATAATTAATTCAGGTTTCGAAACTATCATTTTTTTGTCTCGGGTCCATCTTTTAAGGAAACAGTTATCATATCCAGCCGACACCATTGTCTCGAGTCATCAACAGCAAGTATCATCTTCATCGTTCATCATAACTTCCAACATCAACCTCGGTTTCGACTCTTCTGCATCTCACAGTTTCGACTCATCCACGGTTCCAAGTCGCAACCGTCTCATCTTCATCAAGCATTGAGTCGCAACCATTTTCCTTACAACATCAACATCACCAGTCGCAATCAGAAGTAAGGTTTCGGCTCATCCTTTTTGGTTACGACTCGCAACCATCTACGATCTCGGCTCGTCCTGTTTTGGTTACGACTCGCAACCGTCTACGATCTCGGCTCGTCTTGTTTTGGTTACGACTCGCAACCGTCTACGATCTCGGCTCGTCTTGTTTTGGTTACGACTCGCAACCGTCTACGGTTTCGACTTACAAGATCTCGACTTGTATGTTTTTGAGTCGCAACCTTCATCTCGACTTTACAACATCACATAACCACCCTCCGTTCACTGTTAACTCTCCGGTCACCGAGTCACAACATTCACCGGCCGTTCACCATCGTCATCTTCTCCGGTTGTTGTTCATCATCATCGTGCACCATCATTCTCCGACTGTCGTTCTGTCATCTTTTTGTTCGATAATCATTGCCGGAAACCTGCAACACCAAGAAACCTGCAACACCATCGTTCTTCATCGTCTTCGTTCATCACTGAACACCACCTGCAACTCTGGTCATCATCATCATTTGACCATCGTCCTCACTGCCATCAACGTCTGTTCACTCCCCAACTCCATCTCCGGCAACCGTATCAACAACTCCGGCTGACAACAATCATCGTTCATATATTCATCCTCTCCGGTCACCATCATCGTTCTTCATATCACCTAGGCGACTGAAAAGGAAATTAGGGTTTTGGGGTATGGTGTTTGAACGAAGAAGACATACAGTGGCATTTGATTTTTAGGTTTAATAAATATAATAATTTTAATAATCTAATCATTTTGTCATCATTACATAATCATTAATTATAATATTAATAAAAATAATTATAATAATAATAATTGTTTAATTAAAATAGTTTATATATTCTTATTTAAAAAAAAAGGGGTTTATATTATAAATAATTAAAAAAAAAAATTGGTTTGTGTTTGTGATAACGGTTTTGACAGGTATTTGAGGTGTGGTTCCGAAAGCGGGTTCCTTCTTTCGCCTGCTAAGTGTTTGAGTTGGCGAGTACACGGGTTCTCGCTTTGAGCTTGTGTTGAGGAAAAAAAAAAAAAAAAAGGGTCACATTTTTGGGAATCATATCTTAAAATGTCTTCTAAAAGAGAGATGCTTGAGCAGGAATTCGAAGGATTCAGTTACTCATACGGTGAATCTATAGAAGCACTTACAGGTCGGTTTGCTGAACTGCTCTCTAAAATGGAGAAGGCAGAGATGGTGGTGTCTACTCACATGAGCAATAGAAAGCTTCTGGATGCTATAAAAGAGATTCCAGATCAGACAAACTGTAGTTGGTTTACCAATGTTAATCAGATAATAGTGACAACCGATTGTTACAGAATGAAGCCGGATGAGCTGATCTCAATCATCAAATCATATGACAATGCTGGCAAACAGTCTACTCAAGGCAACACATCTGCTGCAGTTTGCTCATCCACACAAAATTCAGCATTTATGTTTAACAAACCCCTGGCTCAAGAAATTACTCGTGATCGTGAAGAGATACTTTCTGTCTTTTGCACTCCTGAGTGTAGAGAAAGAAATGAGGCATATCGGTTACACAACGCTGAGTTGATTCAAGACTACAACGACATAAAAAATAAAAATTTTACTTTATCAAAGAATGAAAAGCTTTATAAAGATAAAATTGAAGCTCAGCGAAAAGACATCATCAAACTTAAGGATGATGTAAGTGTAAAAACAGCCCATTTCTTAGAGGCACAGGAGAAGGTATGCAGTTTGATCAAAGAACTGGAAGATATCAGAGAAAGATATCAAATTAACGAACTTAACATTAAAAAGTATGATTCTTCCAGCAAATTGGTCAAAAACTTGTGTGATCAACAGCTCGCTTACAAGGAAAATAAAGGGCGTGGTTTGGGTTTCAATCAAGTTCCTCCTCCATATAATGACAACTACACATATTTACCCATGACTGAGGAGGAATTGATGAATGAGGACAAGATGGCTTACGGTCCTAAAACTGATAAGTCATCAATCAACAGCAGACCTTTTGATAAACGAGCGAGTCCTTCGGTAAATTTTGTTTCAAATGGTAATTTTGATCCTAATGCTTCGTCTTCCCTTGCAGATGAAGTAGTTGAAGTAAAAGTTGAAAATGTAGTTGGGGATGAACAAGCATCAGAGTCTGGTTCTTATGAAAATTTAATAAATGAACTCAATCAAGACTCTATTTCGTCATGTGATATTTTTAACTCGGTTTTTCGCTCTGTGATTAATTTCAGGCCTGACGGTTTGGGCGAAAACGTTGATGCTTGTGAAACAAAGACTGAAACGACAAATGAAACGAATGAGCCAGTTGAACCATCTGATTCCAAATGTGAATCATCTGAAGCAACTGATTCTGAGAAATTGGAATCAGTTGATTCTAGTGGATTCAGCTCAAAGGCGTCATGTGCAGAACCGTCTTGTGCTGAAAATTTGTCAAATGTTTCAGATGAAGTTCCTGCTAAAGTTTCTGGTATTTCATCTAACAAACCAGAACTCTCCGATTCTGTCAAAGCTGATGACATGAAGGATGAAGAGAAGATTGACATGGACAAGGCTCCAAGTGCGCAAGCTAAACAATCTGAACCTTCTGTTAGTGATGAAAAGGTTCAGATCAAGCAACAAGAGCCGAAGCGAGCAGGTAAAGGACGCGGAAATAAGAAGCCTAAACATCACAGACGATCAGGCTCTCCACAGTCCTCAACGGGCAGCAATAGTTCTCAAAAGACCCGTGACGTGAAAAATGCTTTCGTTAAGCCAGTCATTAATGGCAAATGTGAGAAATATGCATTTGACTGTGCTAACAAAGCTTTCGGAAAGACTGGTGAGATTTCTGAACAAGACTTGCAGTCTAAACAAAACAAGAAGAATCAAAAGAAATCTCCACCACAGAAGGCCCCAGCAAACGACAAGTACAGACATCCAAATTCATCCTCGTTTGCAAGAAATGTGCAAGGAAAACAAGCACAAAAAGGACCAGTTCATCCTTCAGGGCCTGCAAGAGCTACACAAGATGATCAGAATGCCTTCTACATGAAGAGACAAACATGCTTCAATTGCGGCATTGCTGGTCACATTGCTCGGAACTGCACAAATCATCCCCATGAACCGTATTATGCTCAAAAACAGAGGGTTACACCTAAGGATAACTACCATTCTAAGCCAATGAAGGTTTCATCACCTAAGGCAATGAAGAATGTGAATCCCAAGGTTAAACCTTCTGATGGGGATTGGAATGCTGCTAAAAACAAACGCAAGGCTGTTCAGGAACAAAAATGTTTTTCTAAAACTAACAAACCTGAAACAACTAAAGTTGCTCAACCGAAGGCAACAAACGTGTTTGCTAGACCGAAACAGATTTGGAAACCCAAATCCAAAGCAGCAACATCTCCAATCCTTGAGACGAAAGGGGACCTATGTTTAAAAGAAGTGTCTTATTTTGATGCTTCAGGAAATCCCAGGACCACGATGGCCTGGGTACCCATGTCTTACTAATCTCCTTACCTTTCAGGAATAACCAAGGAGGAGCTATTGACAATCTCTTGAATGTTGATAGCGGTTGTTCCAGAGATAAAAACGGGTAACATTTCACTGTTGCAAAAAGTTCAAATTTTTTTTACAGATGATATGTTTCCTTTGGAGGAGATTAGAGAAGTAAGAAATGATCAGCAAAAGGTACCGTTTAAATTCAGTACTTTGATTTGAATTTGATTAGTCTTCAATCTGATGACAGAACGGTTAAAAAAAATCTTTTCTCTTTCTTAGTTCATTACTTTGTATATAAATTTTCCTTTCTCGTGTAAATGGTAAATTTGCGCAAAAATACAAGATTTATGCACAAATTTAGGGGGGGAGAGGAACATATAGATAGACATATAGATAGATATAGAGTTTAGGAGGAGAAAACTCAGAAAATACAAAAAGAGTTTGCTGTAAATATGTATTGTTTTAGGGGGAGAAAATGAGAAAAATACAAAAACATTTGAAAAATGAAAAAGCCAAAAAGAAAGATTGCATGATATGGGAAGTGAAATAAATGTTCATGTTAAAGGGTTTGACTAACACATGTAAGGTGCCATAGCTGAAAAGACTAGGATCTACTGCGATATGTCGATAGGCTTGACGCTCAACATGATACAAGATACTAAGTGATATAAACATAACGAACTATGTACCATGTGGGTAACATACCAATGGTGTATGATTTTATGGTCTTAAATCTTGCGTTGATAGATAGCCAACATCTGAGGTTTCGGGTCTTTATATTGTTGAATCATCCGGGGATATCTTGGTTGTCCTTCTGTTCAGAACTAAAATTGTACATGAACCCAGGAAAGAAAGTCACTTGGAATTAGCTCATTTCTATTTGAATGTCTGTATGTTGTCCCGATACACACAATTTTGATCTGATTCTGAAATCTTCTCTGAAAAAAGTCGTGTACCTCCTCTGCTGCATCCAGATATATGCTGACCTGGAGGTGCTAGGCAACGACAGCTTCTGCTGCATCCAGATACATGCTGACCTAGCTGTACGTTGTCGCGCTATAGATCTAATACACCCGAAAGAGGCCCTCAAGTGCCCAAAAGAAACCCAAGAAACCTATATCAAACTGAGAAAAACTCATTTGATCTGTATATTATACCATCTCTGCTAAAGATCTATTCTGTTCTTTTCTCAACCTATTCCCAGTTAAGATTTCAGAGATCTGGATTGGACTTGTGAAATATGTGGTAGGGAAGCTACTTACATGATAGGGTGTGCTGTCTGTAATTCCGGGATTTGATTAGTATTTGTTTTGAGTGTTCATTGTTAAGATATCAAAACATGATAAAACAGATTATATGCAGACCTAGACACAGTCATGATATCTTAAAGGATGACATCAGTATACTCACCTGCTACGATGAATCGTTGTGCTTACCTTGATCGCGGGGTATGCCTTGGAATGGGACACACGGGTATGATAGTATAATATTACCTAAAGCATATCACGAAGTTGAAAAATTGAAAGTTGAGCGTTAAAGTTTAGGTGGACAAACATATTGGCAATCGCATAGACCAGTTTGATTAGGCTCGTACTGAAAAGTGTTCCTTAGTCTGCCTGAGAACGAATTTTGATCCCATTGCAATTGTAATTGTATATTATGGTAGTTGTTTATATTTTGAGTTTTTATTTGTTTTTAGTTCTTAAAAAATTCAAAAATACAAAAATAGTGTCTTGTTTTTCTATAAAATAAAAAAAAAACAAAAATAGAGTGCTTATTTGTTTTTCTTAAAATTAAAAAATTATAACCGTTCTTGAAGATTTGACTGATCATCAAAAGTTAAAAGAATTTAAATTGTGAAATTTCATGTACCTAGTGTTCATGTGGTACTCTCCCTGTTGAATAAGAAATGTTTGCTTATGAGTTTGTGAGTATGTGCAGAACTTGATTTCAATCAAGAACAGGGGTTGTTGAAGACTGAGATGTTGTTAGCTGTTGACGAAGCATGGAGCAGCACAACAACAAGATGTACCTGAGTCAGAAGAATCGGATACGCAACGCCGTCTGACAGTGAAAGTACATTTGAAGAAGTACCATGAACCTGTTTGAAAGACAAAGATTGAAGAAGAAAAGAGCTGCTGAGAATCCTCCTCTCACATTCTTTTTAACAAAGACTTTCAAGAAGATGCTGATCGAGATCCTGATATGAAGCTAACCACAAGAGCTGAAGAAAGAGACCCAGTGCTGAGAGTTCAGAAGTCAAGAACTTCCACAACATCTGCAGCATAGAGACAACCATAGACTTCGTTGAAGACGTTGCTGAATTCATGGTATGAAGACAATTTGATGGCATCAGTCTAGGGGGAGATTGTTAGGCCCTAAAGTGTGAGACTGACGCATCAAATTAATACAACGAGCTATGGTTACGAGCTGGGCCTTACCGGGTTAGTTTATATTAGGTTGTGGACCTTTATAGGTCACTTGGGCCAAGCTTTAGGCCATGTGGGCCAAGCAGGCCCAAGGGGAGCCCATGTAGGGAATTGGACTTGAGTTAGTATAAAAACAAGTTTTCAACTTGTTTTAGGGTTTGAACCTTTTGGAGCCTCAATTACAGAAATTCTAGAGTTACTTAGAGAGAGGCGATTTGGTGGAGTAGGAACTTGTACCAGACGGTTTTGCTAGTTGATAGAAATAGAATCGTGTGCAAGTTTGAAAGTGATTCGGTATCGTGTTCTTCTTATTTTCAGTTTTCCGTTTTGATTCTTGAATCACCAATTGATTGGATTCCGCACAATCAATTGGTTGTTTGATATCATCGAAAGATCCGTCTCAACGGGACTTACACCATGGGTACCCCAAAACAAGCCCCTAGTTTCATTAAAACCATGTGCAAATGAGGGGAACAGCTGGAACAAGCTGGAAATCAGATTTTCAACTTTGGTCCCTTCCTAAGATAACTATGGCAGATTGTTAATTTTGGTCCCTGAATGTGCAAAACATGGTTTTTGATGCATTTTTGACACGTTTAAGCCCCGTTAATCCCATTTAAAGGATCTTAAATGAAGTTAAAGTATAAGGAACATGAAACATGCTCAAAAATATCTCCGATGTCGGGTCGTACGGTTGCGTTGTTCGGTATATTACGACGAAACACGAACGAAGGCGAAAAACGATCCAAACTACGCGACGAATGGAATTTTATCATGCCAATCACTAAAATAAAATATTTTAATGATTACATAAATTTTTGGATGTCCGGATGTATTCAGAACGTAAGATATGCGCGAAAATGCAAACTTGTGCACTTTTTAACGCTTTTAGTCCCTGAATGATCAAAAAGTTTATTTTAGCATCCCGAACCCCTCAAACCCTATTTCTAAGCTATGTAAAGGATATTTAGGGTATGTTTAACTTATGATCAAGTTCCGTAATGTCCGTTACAGTACGAATCGGCAT